>ATSW01015864.1:0-18489 GCA_000444245.1 Botryllus schlosseri | reverse complement strand
ATTTTCGAACGTTGTCTTGAATTCTAGGCTACACAACACCCTTTCCGAATAGCGTGTTGCATCTTTTGTGACCTAATCGATAATTTACCATGGTTCCAAGTCGGCCACGAAATTGGGAAAAAGATACGTGACGGACATCTTCACAACGCTGGTGGACCTGCAATGGAAGTACAACCTGGTGATTTTCGTGCTCGTCTACACCGCGGGCTGGTCCCTATTCGGGTTCTTCTGGTGGTTGATCGCGCTTTGGAGGTTGTGAAGCATTTGTGAATCATTCGACTAATATACGTGATTGCCGTTTGCAGGGGAGACATCACTGCTCATATCTCTAATGACACGAATCATACGTACTGCGTCACGAAGGTATATTCCTACCAAACAGCGTTCTTGTTTTACTTCGAGACAGAAACGACAATCGGATATGGCACTCGCGCTATAACGGAAAAGTGTCCAGAAGCTATTTTCCTGTTCATCATTCAAGTATGTAATCTTATTTTCTCTATTCAAACCCAAGTGTCGAAATAGGCCTACCTAACTCAGGACTTTCGAATTCATACGGGCATATCTGATCCATAAATGTACAAATAATAACTGTCATATCATTATAATGTAATCAATTTACTGATACTCCAGTCTCAGCTTCATATCTTGCTAGTGGGAATTCTCTCTGGTGACGTGCATGACGATGGTTGTTACCTCATTATGTGAAACTGAAGTCCGACTATAACTTTATAACTATATCACCTGGGATGTCAGATCGAATCTTCATTTGTAATGCTTTCGCAGTCTCATTGCAGGCCGTCGGTCCAAATAATACACTGTAACTGCAGTCCAGCAGATCGCTCCATGTATGATGGTTGACTGCAAGTTTATCCCTTACGTGGAGTCTAGAGATTTGACGAGATTGTGTGTTTGACGGGTCCTATACTAATGCTATTTAGGGTTGCATTGATAAAAATTATTTTAAAACAAACATGCTTAAAACATATCCCTTGTTTAAACTATGTTTTTAATCACAGTATGACATTGACAATCGGGCCCCTGTATTAAACGGACCAAAAATATTTTTAAGCATCAGGACTACATCGCTATACAATACTTTTACGGTCGGCGGTCATCATCATCATCAGAATGCCCATTTTCGTACCAATGATCCGTATCCACGTGCAACAACGTAACTGCTTCTTTAAGTGGCACTTATTTAAAATACCGTGTTTTAAGTAGCCTATTTCCACAATTATGGCATAATTATGCAAAGTTTGAAATGAAACACATTTTTAAAGGCATTTCTAAACTCTGCTTTAAAACACCATTTGTTCAAAATGCAACCCTAGCGCTATATATTGTCTCTAGTAGCCAACACGATATGCACACGATAAACCTAATACGTTGGCTATAGCGTATTCAAACGAATTAGAAATCAAGTTTATTCTATCATCTATATTCATTAAATCTCCTCATCCTTAGACACGTAGATGAATGCGTTGTCCAGTACGACTTTATGTCTTTGTATCAATGTAGAGTAGAACATGTTCTCGAAATTATTATCGAAGTCGCATTCCCCCAACTTTACCGATTGTATCGAATTGCAAGGCGATTATGGGGAGCATTGTGGACGCTTTCATGGTGGGATGCATATACATAAAGCTCTCACAGCCCAAAAACCGATCGGAGACTCTTTTATTCAGTAAGACGTCCGTCATCTCGGAGAGAGATGGAAAATACTGCCTCATGTTTCGGTAAGAACATTCAGTTTACCTGATGCCATTTCATACGGAGTTGAAAAACGGTTTTTGCAGGGTGGCTAATCTTCGCAATTCCCTGCTGATACAATGTCGAATCCGCGCGAAGTTGGTGCGATCAAGAGTGACGAGGGAAGGGGAATTTATCGGATTTTACCAGGAAGATATAAACGTGGGTCTTGATACAGGTTAGCGTTGCGATACGTTGGCTTTTGATCGGCATATGCGTGGAGTCGTTTTCGCATATTCCCCTGATTATTGTATGCCGCGTGAAGGCAACGACAGGGCAGCAGAAACAAATAAAAAATCGTTTTTAATTACACTTGTTTTGATTCAGTTTGCAAAACTCACACTCTGATTCATGTTTGAAATGATAGTGTTGAATCATTGCGCCGATGAGGATTCTATATATGTCTTTCCGGATGTAATGGTTAACGCAGTATGAATAGTGTCATTATATGCAATATTCTACAGTACGTAGGCCTACTGATCAAGTGTCTCAATTACAGGCTAGCGACATACACTATCTAGCGCCATAACAGTGCGCCGTAACAACGCACTGAAGTGCTTTGCGGTAACTACAAAGCGCGACGTAGCGTACAAGGCTCTAAACAAGGATATGTATCGATCGTTTGGAATCCTGTGTATATACACAAGAGGCGTAAGGAATCGCGTATTGATCGATTTCAGCATTATTCATCCAACTTCACGTTGCCTTTTGTCAATAAAATCCCTTTACCGATCAACATAACAAACTGTATTCACAAGCGGCAGAAACGAAGAGAAATACCACCAGAAGTATAGCCCCTGTGCTAAGATATTGAGCAGTAACACTATAATGAATCACCTTTATATTTTGTTTTTGCGAAAGTATTACAAGTGTTTTAGGGTTCCTCAACAAAAATAGGTTTTTAAGCTTCAAGATACGCTGAACTACACATCAGGACTAACTCATACGCGTTTGTGGTGACATCTGCTTGGTACCTTCGCAACCACGTCACTCCACCCGCCACACCAGTGATTACGAAATGTTAGCGTGATATCGGTGCTCTTTTTAGACGATATATATTGTTTTCATAGCACAACTACCATGAGTCGGGTTACCATATTTTGGAAAAGTGAAAAGAGGGCACTTCTTCGAAATTTTCATAGCTTCAAAACTGGAGTAAAATCCGGGAAAATGGTAAATTTTTCGGACTTTGTTGTTGGTGACTAAAAAAAGGTCAACTTCCCGGCTCAGCCCTAGAAATACAGTTTCTTTTTCACGTTTACCGCCGGTTGATAAAAAAGAAAGGTCGTTTTTCGGGCTCGAGTCCCGGAAATCACGCCGGGGCGTAGATTGGCCGTTGATTTTCTAGATCTCGGTCCAATTTCCACGTACATTCAACCAAAATTCTCAAAAAAGAGGACAAATTCCCAAAAAGAGAACATTTAGGTGTCCTCCGAGGACACTTTCAAAAATGTTAAAAAAAGAGGACAAATCCTCTTACAAGAGGACGTATGGTAACCCTAACCATGAGCTATGTCATCGGTCGCGCAACAGTCGCCCAGTGTGAGTGGTTTGGTTAGACCCGAACACTCGATGACTAGAACACACGGCTCCGTACATCGATTGCGGCAGACCCGCACATAATGAAACGAAAGAGGCGACGGAAAAGGTCAATGTTATGCCCAGTGGGACTATTGCAATCTTAAGATTTCTACACAATGCATATCTGGATATCTGGATATTTTTTACGTTGTGGGTATAGATATTGCGTGTATATGCGATCAGTATTGCGAACCAATATTTTCATTGTTCCCCCAAGGAGCTGATAACCTATTCATGGTAACACCGCTCATCATATGCCACTCTATCGATCAGCGGAGTCCATTTTACGATATGAACAAAGAAGATTTCCAGAATAATCGATTTGAAATCATCGTCATTCTGGAAGGGATGATAGAAAGTACCGGTTAGTATAATATTTAATTTTCGTTCGCATTAACGGGCATGCTTAGCTCTAGCGGGAGTGGATATGGGAAATGTTGCAGGCCCTAGTTATGCTGTATAAGTGTATATAGTTCTCAATGTAGCCAAACTCATATAAGGCATCACCTTAATTGCTGCGTGGAGAAACACGCGTGGAGAGAAATTATGACACGCGGATGATTGTAATTTCCCAATCTCGTGTCCAGATGCCTTCGTTGACTGGATGTGAGGAATCGTTCAGTGTAGTGTGTGTGTGTGTGTGTGTGTGTGTGTGTGTGTGTGATGGACTGGTATTCCTTCAGGGTACGCACTACGCATGTTCGATAAGGCGTTGTCGCCACAACGAATCGGATGAGATGGATGTTATGGTGGAGGGAAAACTACTATGGCGTGCTATACGTTCTCGAAACTTGCCCTATCTGCTCAACGCTCACGTAGACGGGTTCGTGATCAGGGCGCATTAATTATGCATAGTTAAGTACCTCAATCACAGTTGTAACCAGTAGCCTATTTCAATTATTTTATTGCCTGGATGCTAATCAGTGTGGTTCGATTGGATCGATCTCCAATAATACACTGCTAAAACTCTCTCGACGTCTTGGGAAGAATGCTCGCTGGTTTGAAGAGCATTCACAATAATAATTATCTGGTTTCTGCTATATCTGATCTTGATGCGCATATTCCCTATTATCACATACAGAGGCCCAGCCAGCTCTACTTTCTGTTGTATAATTTTATATTTAAACTCTCTCATTCATTCTCATTAATCTTGACGAATTTGAGGCTTCACGAGGGGGCGATGCTATCAAAGGATGCATCCGAAATTAGTTCTCGTGTCTAACGTAGACACAACATCCTGGGCCAGCAAATAAGAACGAAAACATACCAGAAGAGGGCTTCCACGTATTGCACAATGCACATTGCGCACTGTACAATAACACCGGTGAATACTTTGCATGTGCGGTTGCATACTGGTTGAATATATGGGAATATTCCCATAAAAGCGAAATACATATAATCATAATGTGTAAAGATTGAACGGTTACGTGTAATATTCCGATTAGTGGCATGCTACCCACGAAAGCTTGAGAAAAGTGTACCACAGGAAAAGGTTACGTTAACCCTTGTTTGGATGAGATGAGCTAAGATACGATTGTTAAGATTCGGGATCGGCAAGTTGCAAGGAAAGGCAGTATCCCCCATCCAGAATGGTCAAAACAAAATCTTTCAGTGATATATGCATTGTTTGATACTACATTGGCCCGATGGTGCGTTCCTAAATCTTCAACTTTTCAACTTGAACTTTAGCATAATATTACATTATGGTACAAGTTCATAGTTCATGACAAAAACCTCGTTTTACTTCGACAGGTATGATATGTCAAGCACGGACATCGTATCTGAACACAGAAGTAGAGTGGGGGTTCCGCTTCATGCCAAGCTTGTACTACGCGGATGGCCATTTCAGCGTCGACCATTCGTCATTCCACGAGACATTTCCTGTAAGCACGAAGAATTACTTTAATTAACATTCATAGCGTGCTATAGGCATGTAGATTTCTTCTGGAAGTTCTGTTTCGAAAGCATAGTATATGCCTTGGCCTTGATACGCACTGGTTATCATCACCAAGCGGTTCCGTTCTGCGTACAAATTTACAACATACTATACTTGTCGATAATTGTATAAAATATACGCGAATAACTATAACTGTAGCGTAGGTACAGGAATCTCAATAAGTTCCAGTTAAAGTATTAGTACGCATATTTTGCAAACTATTTTTGGCCCAGGTCAAGTCGAGTGGAGTCATTTTCAACTCAACACCGAGTCAAGTCCGAGGCCCAGTCACAGAGTACAAGTACAAGTAGCCAAATTATGTCACTGTTAATTATCGAGTTCGTGATGGGATCATCATCATCTGAGCCTATTTATCAACTATCGGTCCTGATAGGCGAGACTCAAGTCATATAGAATGTCATATGACTTGGTTGAGTCATTCACAATAACTAGAGTACAAGTCGAGTCAATTTCCAAAAGTGACTTAAGTCGAGTCAAGTCCTTTTAGATTTTCACATGAAATTATAGCGTGGTGTGGAGTAAAGTTGCCTTTTTGTGAGGCAGGGTTGCAATGACTCAAGTCATGACTCGACTCGAGTCAGACTCGAGTCACGATTTTCTGTTGACTCGACTTGACTCGAGTCAATTTCTCAAAATACGGAAATGACTCGACTCGACTCGAGTCAATATGTGTATTGACTCGACTTGGACTCGAGTCATAACGCATGACTCGAGCCAAGTCATATAACTCGAGACTCAGACGGCCAAAACCGACATTACATTGTAATTTCGAAGAATATTAAAGCAACCACTCTATTGTGGCTTCGTCTATTGGTACTGGTACTTGAAAATGCGACCAGCAACTAATAAAAGTCAGGAAAATTGGTATATTATAAATGCGAACCATTCGATATCACCAAATAGGGTTATAACAGTGGGTTTAACAAGACTTTAACTGGAAACTGAGAAGTCAACACAATGACTTGGACTCGGACTCGAGTCATTATCCCATGACTCGAACTAGAACCTCTGCTCGATGACTTGGACTCGGACTTGACTCGGGGCGAATTGAAAATGACTCGACTTGACTAGAGTCAAAACTATAAAAGTGAGATTGACTTGTGACTCGGAACCTTGTGACTTGGTTACAACCCTGTTGTGAGGAGATACTATATCAGGAACGCCGCCCATCCGACTCTGCACAATTGTCAAGCATCACGTTTTTCTTCCTTCCGGTAGATCTCAAATACGGCGACGGTGAGCATGCGCGAGCTAGAAGACTCCAGAGCAGCCCGTCGATTCGAAGAATCCGGAACGTGCGCGTCACCTCGCGCCTCTGTTGCTTCGCCAGCAATTCGAGACCAATGACGCATCTTTGTTGACGATAATCTATAGATACAGTGGTGCTTAACCTGTGGTACGCGAAGTCGTTTCACGCGGTACGCGTTACCGTAATATTTTCTAATGTAAGAAATGTCTTCATCCAATGCATAGTAAATACTTTATCCGTCATTTGACTCGGTTTCACCCCGCCTAGATATCTAAGTGTTGGAGGTTTACCTAGGCCCCTGCTCGCCACCTCATCCGCGTCAGCGGTGTCTTACAAAAGCCTAGAGGTGGGCTGTGCTATAAGTCGGCAGCTACGGAAAGTAAGAAGAATAGCGGCCTGGTGTAAATGACCATAGTAGTCGACAGACACCATGAATACCCCAAAAACAAACAAACAAACCCCGCCTAGATCAGATTGTGGAAGAAATCATTGCAAATTGCACCCCAGAGTGTGTTGCTAGTAATCAGGGACGGATTAGCTCATGGACCACATTTTTTTCGAAATTTCAGGGCAGAGGGCTACTTGCTAATGCCATGTGGATAATCGTCTAGGGATGGTGTGAACCTCTGAAAGGTTCAGGTTCGTGTGAACGCGAACCTTTTTAAAAGGTACTGTGTGAACGCCAACCAGAGATGGTCACAGTCCGGTTCAGGAGCCGGAGCCGGAGCAGGATTTTAATGATTTTTTACCTGGCTGGACTGGATCCGGATTTTGAATTTGGGGTGACGGTCGGATTTTAGCCGGATTTTTTTGCTGCAATATGATTAATTAGCATTGTTCTGGCAGGATTTTTTCGGATTCCGAACTGGACATTCACCAGCCGGATTTTTTCGGACTCTGAATTTCCAATTGCCAGCCGGATCCGGATAGATTCGGATCCCGAAATTTGGGAATCCGCCCATCTCTGACGCCAACGTGAACCTCATGACGTCACATTGCTAATTTCAACCCTATATTTCAAGATTGACCCCGTACGCTTGCTAGATTTTNACATCAGAAAACGATATCAATNTCATTGATTGATTGAATAAGCATCNTTCGCTGACTACATGTANTGTATTTCGCTCTTGATATTGTGTGATTGCGGGTCAAGCTCACAGCAGAGAGTCACTNAATATTCATAAANGGAAGGCNGGATATTTCGAGCAAACTTTTGTAACANAGCAAGTAAAATTTTTCAGAANGTCAACGTGCATGCTCGTTTAGTGTTGATTGTNTATGCTGTCAGCGCCATGCATANATTGGCCCGTAGTTNAAATGCAATAAATTTGAACCAAAGATGTTATAATGAAGTGAAAATTGNAATATATGAAAAAAGTTCACAGTGCAGAACCTACCAAGGTTCTGTTGTGAACGCGAACCTCAAAATTTCCGAGGTTCACACACAGAACGCGGACGTGAACCTCACGTTCACACCATCCCTAGTATATACATTCTCAGTAATTTGGAGCGTTTGGTTGATTTGTTGGTATATGAAACAACATCATAGTATGCGTGGTATCCGATAAGAAAAAGGTTGAGAACCACTGCAGTAGGTAAAATGTAATGGTCAATTCAATACCTCCCCATAAATATGCACTGCACGGTCGACAGTCATGTGACAAATCTGCTACATTTTGTCGGGTGTAAAACATCTCGAAGTGGAAACACTCTCATATTGTCGCTATTTTCGTGTTTTAATTCACTTCATTTTGTCCATTGATATCGAACATAGCGATATAAGCATGCTCCAGATATACAGATGCCCGTCGAAGCGAATACCATAGAACGCGGTGAGGTGAATTTTACTATGGATAGATGGATATTCATCCATTCTCAGTCCATGTGATCAGGTTTACCGGTGGAGCTTGTCTTCGAAAATTTATGGCATGCATTTTCGGGTGGGTTTTTAGTTATTAATCACTTAGTTACATGTTGTTGTTTCTTGACCTCCCATGAGGATTGTCGGTATATTAAAAATTTATTGGAATCACCTAAACGTATCCTACCAGCAACTTATTTGGTGAGACGCACACGATTACAGATTGGTATTTCTTTATTGGGCGCATTATTTCTTTTTTGGTTCGTATTTATACGGTCGGGTTAATATTGCAAGGACATTACAATATTGAAATCGAATGATAAAGTCGTACTGAATCGCGTCAAGCACAATGAATATTAAAAAAAATCCAGCCCAGTTCGTAAATTCGAATTGCATGATGACGATCGCCGACATTGGCTAATTGAATTACGCATAATTATTTTTATACGGCTGCAGCTTGGCTACCCGCAGACTAAGGCATAGGCTACACACTGACACAGGGTTATTTAGAAGATAAAATCCTTAGTGCAGAGTGTGTATTGTGTAGACACCCACATTTCCTAATTAAACTTATTATGCAGACATTGAGGAAAGTCTCCAAATAAAAATTTATAATGGTCTTAGCAAATTGTAGATTCAATATATTTTCTTCAAATACCTGAATAGTTGACAAGCAGCACTAAACTTTAATATTACTTTCAGGACTACATTCATTGTAGTCATGAAAATAATATTCAATATATGGACATGAAATGTTAAGTTTATTTATAGTTACTGCACGCTTGGCCCACTGAACTGAGTTTAGTAATATCTCAGCATGCTACACGAAATATTGTGGCAATCATTTCGTCCCATTGACTGATTGATTAGTACTGAATCTTCCTTCCGTATACTATATCGCACAACATTATTTTCAACTCATTCTACGTTGTTGCATTAAATAAGTTTTATGTAGAACTGAACTTGCCTTTCTGTAATATACGGTCACATCGATGATGCATTACAGCATGAGCCAACAAAATACGTGATAGATTCCAGTCGTGATTGTCAGCGAGCCAAGATATCGATGGAACGTTCAGAACATCACATTTTAAACAATATTATGTCACAGTCCTATTTTAAGTGATATTTGTACTATGTAGTAATTGTAGCTGATAGGACTTGGATTGATAATTTCGCTATTAAGATAGATATATTCAAGGTTGCTTCTGCGAAACTATTGTGTTGTTATAGTCATAGTCAGTGATATTGAAGGTTCCTGCGTAAGCAAAGTTGTTTTTCGTCCGAAGGTTGGCAGCACACAGCTTCAATGCTACTTAATTTGTAGCGTATTATTATATAATATACATGTTTTTTTGCATCAAACGAATCTTCAAAGCAAAAGACCGCCGAATTTTCAGAGACACATAAGTTGAATGTTTATATTTATGAACTGATTTACAGTATAGGAAGCATAGGTATCTCATAAGTATGGAGCCATGATTAAGCGGGATGTGCTTTATGGTAGGCCTACACTGTTTCTGAAGATCTTCAAAGCATATCTGATAATAGTTGCAATCTGTGACACGAGTAAATGGCGGGCAGATGCAGTATGCAATATAATTTCTGACCGTGAGTATAACTTGTATCGACGAACGGGCCAATTTCATGCTAACATGCATAACGGGCTATATGCCATATTGCAAATAGTATTTTTAAGCACTAATATAGGCTAATAGACCATGCTGTACCAACATAATACACGATACGGTTTTAAAAACTATATATTCGGAACTGAGTCGTAAAATTAGAATTCACGCTGAAAGTCCTCGATCGATTTTGAATACAGCCGTGCACGTAGCACAAAACTATCAAATTTATTTAACACTCAGTTGAATTGTTGGCATATTTGGCCAATTTCATGAGATACTTTTCAATCGGTAAAAGTCCAAGCTTCAGGTACTATTTGACCTCTATGTTGATTATTGAAATGCTCATGAAGCCTTGAAAGATAGAATGTGTAGCATTTGCCAACCAATCCGTTCTAGACATGTAACAGAGTATGCTTAGTTACACATTATTCACAAATATGCCTGGATAGCATATAATTTCATTCTACATGTCCTGGTGTTCTGCTTCACTCATCCAGACGGCACACCTGCCCCCGGTTGAGAACCGCAGTTCATATGTATTGACTAACTTCGATTATTTACCCTGTTACTTGCACCATAAGGCTGCCATTCTGATTTTGAAAGTACGAGATATTGAGAGAGTGTATATGTGCATTGCGCATATCATAAAATTATCTGCCAAATAAGTTAATTTCACTAATGTGGTGATGGTAAGTAGATATTACAAAAAAAACGTGGTTGTCAGTCTCTGTTGACCGATTGACCATGAAAAATCCTTATGATTAATTTTCAGACTATACATGGAGTAAGTCACAATTTGAAGTCCCGGAACTCCTATACAACTGTATTTGAATAGTGACGTTGTATTAATACAAGATGAATTGAAATCTACCGAGAACTGGCCGCGCGCTGTGATCGGAATATGGTTGTAACCTTATTAGGTGTTTATGCTCCCGCGGGTCGAGCATTATTTCGCATGGTAGTTGACACAGAGCCAACACAGAGAGAGAGAGAGAGAGAGAGAGAGAGATCAGTGTCACTGTCCAGATATTTTGTGAGTGTCCTGACTTAGCGATGTGATATCGCTCCGTTGCCGAATTCCCTTCCTCGAAACTTTCACATTGTGTCCGCCCTATATATTAGAATTAGATGTTTTCGGTGAACACGGAATACGATATTAGCACGATGTTGATACGTATACAGCCCTTTAACGTGTATTCAAAATGAATACTTTATCATAAGACACATAAGAGAGTAACTCGAGATTCAATCGATAGTTGCTATTAGCAACCTATCACGCGGCCGCAGTCCTGCAAGCAGATCATTTCTTACCACATTTCGCCCAAAACCGTACCTTGCAGGTAGATGAACAAGTATTCGCTGAGCGCGAACGTATTTATATATTTTTCAGACAACCATCCCGTTAGTACGAGGATCATATATGAACCCTCCGCTACGGTAAGTCGTCCAGGCCTCGACGTGAATCTGACGATGAAATTCGCTTGGAGTGATATTCACGGTGAACAATGCAATTCATACCGCCCCGCTAGTAGGCTGCAACAAGCATTTTTCACAGACTCGACCGTCGGATTCCTAATCAAATTGAAGGATGTTGATCGTGATTCGTCACGACTAGTATCGTCAGGGTCACCTACTTTTTCATTCAACTCTACAAAGTGGGGACAGTCTGAGTAACTCAAGCGTTACCTTGTTACAATTTAGGAATGCGACACCTTGGATAACTTTGCAGGTGCTCGAAAGCTGGCGAAAAGTACCAGTTGCTCAATCTTGCCAGTCAGGCCAACGCGAGATGCGGCCCGTTTCCGTGTATTTCCGCAAAGGAAAAGGTGGAGAATCTGTGTTGCTTGTTGAACAAGGGATACAAAGTATTTAGCAAGGTAATATTAGTGAAGTTCTGAAAGTGCCATTTGACAGATTGTACAAAAGTGCAATCTGACTTAACTTCCTATAATTAATTAGTATTGATATCTGTCCTTGTATGATGTCATTTCACCGGGCATAGAATACCACATCAATCACAAAGCAAATCGACTTCGGAAGAAAATATGAACTGGATGTGATTCAATACGCTGCCGGCGGAATTGATCCAGATAACTTCGATGTTGTTCGGCCGGAACCAATATTTTGCAGGCAAGAACTGATAACACGGCATAACATTACTTTCGACGAAGCGGATAGATTCTGCGCGCGTGAACAAACAATAGCAAGTGAGTCAGACCGTTTTGGAATGATTTGTACCGGGATTCGTTATCAACATTATATAGGTGGCATCTTAAGGGTCCTACGCTTTTCCTTATTGTATGCTCGCCAATTGGCTATTTTGCCGTTAGGTTCGCAACTGTCCTCAAAACTTCAAAGTTCGCGATTATACCCAATTCTGTGTGTGCTTTGGGAGATGCTCTGAACGCGTTATTATTTCTCATGTGAAAACCAAGTCGCAACAATCCATACACCTGATTCGTGATCCCGCCTGAAAGGACCGTAACTGTATGAGAGCCATAAATCGCATGAATTGGAACTTTAGCTTCCATGATATTATCCGGTCCTCCCGTCGACGTCCAAGAGTTCCACGCGACCGTGGATGTTGCTACCAATCGCGGAGAAGTCACGTACCAATGGAGAAAACCCTACGACGTAGCACCTGGAGCGTCTTTCGAAGGGTTCGATGTCACGATCCTTCATCAGACATCTCCATTTATTGTGGGTTGAACACTGTTTCAGTATCGAATATAGTTAGTAATTGTACGCTTCCATTTTGCAGAACACACGAACGTGGTCAAGTGAAGATGGATTTTACTATTTCTCGGCTTCAAACGTTACGTTCGACCAGCCTTTCCAATTCAACATCACCCCAAGACTGTCATTGTGCGCGATATGTGCCGATCACGGCTTGACGTTTTCGCACTTCTTTATCCTTCCCGGTACTTATGATCAGAGATAGTCAAAGTATATAGTCTGGATTGCGACTCCTATAGAGGTAGAAGTGTCGCGGTAAATTTTCTCTCAATTACAAGTAGAAGTAACAGCTTCCAAGGCGTGTCAAAACTACTTCAAGTGGAAGTAGGATATAAAAGCTCTGAATCTACACAAGTACGTATTATCAAAATATAGAGTTGTTTTCAGAGTCATGCGTTTAGCAGTCGGTCTAAAATACAATATGTATATTCGCGACCTAACGCAAAATCACTAACGACACTACAGACAGGGACAATATTCGAAAGTATATCCGGTTAGCTCGATGCAGTGGCTCTTTCACGCAGTCCCTAACTACAATTTCGCTCAAAAAAGTGATACAAACTCATCAAAAACCTACTTTCTACTTTTCAAAAATCCTGACTGAGTAAGTAGTTTACCTAAAAACTGTTCAAGTAGATGTGGAAGTATAGTCTAAAAACATCACGACGTTAACAAGTAATAACGACGACGTATAGGCTATACTGACCGTCTGATAGCCGTATGATAGCCAATAGTCATACATTGGAATCAAAATCCCCTTTTCTGCTGCTGTCATATCTTGTGTTGCTATTTTATTCAGATATAAACGTGTGCAACGCAACCAGCAATTCAACAGCTGTATTTTGTGACTCCTTGGCCACCTGTGTAGACCTGCCTCCAGAAAGTCTAACACCAGCGAAGTGCCAATGTCCTATCGGCTACGTCGGAAATGGAATCTCGCAGAATATTACTGGCGGGACGGGCTGCGTCGAAGATTCTTACTGCCCCAGTGAGCTGTGTCATCATAATGCGATATGTTGGGATGCAATGAACGTCACCAATTCGTCTCGATGCTCGTGTCCGTAAGTGTTCCGGATTCGTTCGTGTCAGCAATGGACGATTGTTTGTATCTTTGTGGTGCTCATGGTGTTTTGCAACTACGGTGTAAATGACCACACCAGGCCGATATTATTTTTGTTGACATGCCGCGGCCACTTCTGTGCTTTTTTGTAAGACACCAATCAAGCGGATCAGACGGCCAGGGGGAGCGTAGATAAAACTCCAACACATGGAAAGAGAATCTGGAGTCGACCACGGTCGGACTGGAACCCGCAACCGATTGGTGTTGCGGCCGTGGATCATACCACAACCCTATCTCGCCATGGACGATTGTTAAGCTCGTCCATATGTCATTACAAATATTTTAAATGGATTCAAAGTTGCTTGTGTGACATTATATCTACGCATATCTCTGATTAACACCGGCCTGGCGGTGTCTAGACTTTTTGCCCTCCGTATATCGACTAATGGCTAAATAATTCTGACAGGGCTACTCTGCAACGTGTGCTTCCGAATTGTTTTAAAGGTATTTTTACTTCGGTGATGGAATGCAAGAAGGAAAGGGTTGCACACCGATTTCTTTGCCATTGGGCGTGGGATTGGGGATGGTGGGTGTCATTGCGGCCACTGTCATGATAACGTTGTGGATTCGTCAAGCCAGAGCGAGGAAAATAAGGTAGGGGAACTTCAAAGTCTTGGGAAGCGTGGTCCCAGAACTGTTTCGAACGCAATCATTTAAGCTGAACCGATATAGCTCATGACATCTTTCCATACAAAATCCCCCTTCCACTCTATTTCCCTCGGCTAGAATCGTAATCACGTGTACAAGTTTTGATGCTGATTTGTATCCATATAGAAAGATGAAGCTGTCATTCTCCAAGTATCTCGACGATGGTGACTTCGGCGAGGAAGCTTCGCAAGGAGGAATAATCCAGAATTTATTGGGAAATAAATGGGAAATTAAACTCGGTGATCTGGAACTGGGAGGTCAGTGCATTAATTTGCTCGATCTTTGCAACTTACTTGAGTTTACTTTTCTAGTAGAAGTGATTGGTCGCGGCGGTTTCGGGGTTGTCCGAAAAGCGAACTTGAGAAGATCTACGCACGTAACCACTGTCGCTGTCAAGTGCTTTCCAGGTAGCTAATCATATTTCAGTAGATTATGAACTCACAAATCAATTGCAATGAGTGACAACTATATTGAAATGAAGACGGTTGAAATTAAGGTTACATTTAAAACAAGAGGACTTTTAATACCCTTATTTTGAAATACATTTTAAACAAATGTCATTTCAAATAGAATTATATTTTTCAAAAGTTATAAGATATAGTCGACGAATACGATAGGAAGGGGTGGGCAAACCACGTCCCGTGACAATATTTTGTGCTGCCCGGGCGCGAAAGCCCTAATAAAGTTATAAAATACATTAAAAAATTGCAGAGGAAAAATTAAATTACTGCGGTGACTTGATCTCTTAATATATTTCATCATGATATTGATAGGCAATGTAGTCTTACTATTGTATTTCTTTCTTTTCTTGCTAGCGCAAACCCCGACCTTAGGGCCAGGGATGCTGTGAACGTGAGGTTCATGTTCGCGTTCTGTGTGTGAACCCCAGAAAGTTAGAGGTTCACGTTCACAAACGAATCTTGGTAGGTTCTGCACTGTGAATGTGAGCCTTTTTCATATATTACAACATATTACAATATATTAGATATATTACAACAACTCAATATGTACTTATGCATTGCGGCATTATATGGCCCGAGTCGTCGCTAGGTAATAGGTATCGTGTACATTAATATAGGCTATCACTTCACTGAAATATAGGCTTGGAATTAGCAATATCACCTCACGAGACGTCATGAGGTTCACGTTCCCGTTCACTCTAACCTGAACCTTTCAGAGGTTCACACCATCCCTGTTGGGGCTTATACGTCAAAGTCCAAACCGAAATGACTGATCCGGATCATATGCGTGAGATTTTGAAATGGTAACTCCAACAAATTATTACTTTCGGCGATTTACTTGAAAACACCAATTCTTGCGTGTTTTAGGTATAGATGCTTCCTGTACATGTGCAGTTAGGTACACACTCATTCACAAATTTCGGTCACAGCTACTTCTTAAAGAAACGAATAGTTGCATATGAATACTTTGCTTTTGTTCAAGAATCGTCAAAAAGGTATTTCTGTTTCGGCGTCGGAGTTATGCAATGCAGTATGACTGGTCCGTTTAAGACGGGTCGGAAACCCTTTTGTCAAAGGAGCGACATTTATCCGATATTTTCGAGTGTAATTGTTATTCCACTGTGATGTCGTGACTACAAAACACTATGTAAAACAGGTTTTGTTGTTTTTGGTATTAATGGTGTTGGTCGACTACAATGGTCATTTGCACCATGCCGTTATTCCTTATTTTTGATTCCGTAGCTGCCGATTTGTGGCACGGCCCACTTCTAGGCGTTTTTTAAGACACCGCTTTCGCGGATGGTATGGTTTGTTTGTTTTGGGTATTCATGGTGTTTGTCGACTACTATGGTCATTTACACCAGGCCGTATTCTTCGTATTTTCCTTAACTGCCGACTTATAGCACGGCCCACCTCTAGGCTTTTGTAAGACACCGCTGACGCGGATGAGGTGGCGAGGAGGAGCCTAGGTAAACCTCCAACACTTAGGTAATGCATACTGCATCTTGAAATTAGTTATAAAATTGCAAAATACCTCGCGGACCGGCTGGAAAGTCGTCACGGACCGGCACCGGTCCCCGGACCGGCGGTTGAGAACCACTGGCCTAGGCTACTTACAATCCATAATTCTGTACAACAAAAATATATGATAATATACTATCACACAATGATGTAAGCAAAAAAACATTAATGCCGATTTATTCACATTAGTGTCATCATACTGATTTTGTGCGCGGTTTAGTTAATAGGGCTTGGCAAAATCGAGTACCTGAGTTATTCGATTCTGAATCACTTAATATGCTTCAAGTCGAGTCGAGTTTTCGAATATCACTCATTATCACGTCAAAACAGAATGTAATATGTCAAAGTTTAATTATGTACCTTTTATGCCACCACAAAAACAATAATGCCTTTTATCCATCACAATAAAGATAATTTGGTATTTTTTCGACCATACCGATTTCATGGCACTTTGTGACGATGTTGTAGGATGATCAGTTGATCATGTTGTAACGTTTCCCAGTAACGTTCGTAGCTTTATACTATATGACTCGTATGCTGCGACACGGCAAATCAAGGTTTCAAGGCTTCCACAGGAGACATAGTATGGTAACCATTATTTTCGTTGATAAATTAACTTTCAGTGGCGAGGAGCGTATAATTTCAGTACTGGACAATTTCGTTTTTCTACTCGAATATAATCATCAAAATTAATACTCAATTCAGATTCGAGTACTCAAATCATTGTCCCCAGCCCTATTAGGTATTAACATCGTTCATATCAAGAATTTCCGCGTGGGCATCTTTCGGTAAGAAACACAAAGCAACGAAATATTGTAATAAGATTAGTATTATCACTACACTAGTCATGCTGACTAATCGTAATGGCAACATGGGCCGATTCATCATAATTCAACCATTGTTATGGTGTATCACATATTGTAATGACTAGTTATAACTATGTTTATATTATATCCTTTGTATATATAATCAACGCTTTTTATGCTCAACGCATGGATTCATATATCAACCGCGACGATATTAGTAATGTTCGGTTTACCTGGAGCCAGAGTATTAGGAGCAGGATTTTTTCTGTTTTTGGTGCAGGCGTACTGGATCCGGATCTGGAATTTACATCGAAAGTTGATTTCAGGAGGATTTTCCGACTGAAATATGACATGTTAGCGCGATTTTAGCAGGAATATGTAGGACTTTGAATCAGAAACTCACTATCCATAATTGATCGGACTAAGAATTGTGAATTGACAGGCGAAGTCGGATGAATTCAGCTTCCGAAAATCGAGAATTCAATGAGGATTTATATATGTGCAATCGGGTGATAAATGCGCCGACTACTGTCAATTATTTCTTTGCGCAAATAACAATAATATCATAGTGAATCCGGCGTCTGGAGGATACACACGTCTTTTTAGTACTGTGGTTCCCAACCCTTTTCGTCTCGTGGACCCCTTTGGTCGATATTTGAGCAAAATTTCCCTCGTAAGAAAAAGTTTCCAGGTGACTAAAAACATTTTTTAGCCGCACAACCATTTGTTTACCGAGCAATATGCGCCTAAACATATTCAGATATGCCCAAGCTATGTCGAATAAGTACCGCGGCTACTTGCGTGTCAATTATTAAACATTAGGTGTACTGTCATTTAGAAAATAATTGAATCAAAAGAGATTAGGCCGTCACTTTATGTTGTGGCAACATTGCGCAAAATTTGGCCTGTTCTTTACCGGTCAGGTAGCTGCTGACGGAACATAAATCACCAAGTTCGCGTGCCATGGACTGGAGTTAAATCGATGAGTTTCGTATGTTTTTCGCGTTAGCTCAGATTTTTACCTAAAAGTGGTAAACATTTTCACCAGCGGCCTTGTGCTGAATTCAGCATGACTTTTGCTTGCCTAACAGCAATTTGGTCGAGAGGCTGTCGCGGACCCAGCGAAATCGTCTCGTGCGCCTCACTTTATCATTTCTACGTAAAGC
>ATSW01015856.1:0-12296 GCA_000444245.1 Botryllus schlosseri | reverse complement strand
TTGACTCGAGTCAAGTCGAGTCATTTTCAATTCACCACCGAGTCAAGTCCAAGTCAGTGAGTAGAGGGTCGAGTTCGAGTCATAGTGTCGTGAACCGAGTCCAAGTCGTTGTGTTCACTGTTCAATTTTGAATTCAATCCGTTCAACCCACTTTTTACAACTCTGCACGAGTGATATAGAATGGCTCGCATTCATAATATAGTAATTTTCCTCACTCTTAACAGTTTCTGGCCCTATTCTCCAAGTACCAGCACTGATAGACGAAATACGAATACTGGGGTAACTTTACTATCCTTCGAAGCTACAATGAAATGTCTGTCAGGGCTGTCCTTGTGTCAAGTCATGACTTGGTCCGAGTCATGCACAATGACTCGCGTACAATTCTAGTCAATGCACAAGTTGACTCATGTCGAGTCATTTTATGCATTTGAAAAAGGGTTCAAGGTGGCGCATACTCTTAGTAGTAAATCAGAGATATTTTTAAACGACCGATCGTCGCGAAAACACAAAATAACCGATGACAATACAAATACAGCGATTTTCGAAAATATATACTGTTACCAAGATACACGTGCTATTTTGCCCTGTTATGGTGATTTCACACACGGAAGTAAGCCAAACAAACCAAAAATTTACATTCTATTTCACAAATGCCGAAATATATTGAGTGGTTTTGTCTCAAAATTTGTCAAGTATGAGTGCAAGTAATTTGAAAGACAACCACTTAAGTATTGAAATTAGACAAAACATAATTGTGTATTACTGAAAAGTAGAATCACTTCGTCTCTGACTACTTTTTCTGCAAGGTGCCACTCGTGATCTTCAAGCGCGAGAAAGAAGTGGCCAGGAAACTGGAATTCGATGGGATGTACGTCACGGACGAGCCGAAAGAAGAGAATTTCGCAGATCAGTGGGACCGCTTGGTCTTATCGTGCCCATCTTTTCCGTCAAATTACTGGGATAAATTCATCAAGAAGAAGGTATCTAGTATTTTTTTTTTTGCAGTTTTCTAGGCTAAACTACCAACTTTTTAGACATTTGCAAATTAGAAAGTCATGATTTTGATTAGCTTGCGTCACTATTGTTAGTGAACTCGTCATAAAGTTTAAAAGAGCCTCTGTGTAATGGTAATGAATTATATTCTCAAAAATTTCTCTATTTGTAGTGTTATCGGTCATTTTGTCGCGAAATTTCAAAAGTAACCCTATGATTTACTGGTATAAGCATGCGACTTGTCGTCCGAGGCCTACTTATAAAACTACTTATTCGAGTACTTAACAGACCTTTAATTTTATACAAATACTTGAAATCGTTTTGGCATGTCTCAGAAACCAATACCTCTGCTTGTAATGGAGCGGAAGTTTTTGGCTATACTTTACTTGAGTAGCAATGCTGACCACTTTGACCCCCTTTGGACAGCGGTGAATATCAATATAAATTTCTGTGTTACATTTTCACTCATTATCTCTACAGCTCTGAACTTTTTGTCAAATCAAGCTCTACGAAAATCTATTTCCTGGTTACTGGGTGTCCAACACTTGATCAGTCTGCAAAACAGCGTTGATCTAGGAATTTTTTGATAACACCCTAAACAAAATTGTCAATGTTCTGTAATCCAGGTAATGGACAAGTACGGTAGCCAGTGCGGTCAGGAAAAAGTCAGCAAACTTCTGGGGATCGAGCTCTCTTCCATGAGTTTCGATTTGGAGGATGACAAGCCTAGGGAGAGCTACATGGTTCAAATGTAAGTCACCTGCTCTGTTCCTCGAGTCATATTCACGATCAACTAGCTGTGACCTTACCGCACATATATTCTTGTGTACGTAAGAGGAGGTCAGTAACGAGGTACTTCTACATTTTCTGAGCACTCAACTACTCATTCAGTTTATTATTAATAATTTTATTATTTTTTTTACTACTAGCACTACAAATTTACAGTTTTTAGGAAAAGCTACTGATTTTTACACTTTGGATCTTGTAGTTTTGGAAGTAGTTTTGCGATATGCTAGCATCAGCTTAATTAGTGAAATTGTCATGTCTGTCAACAAGGCGAAAGAGCTCTTGTATCCCGGTAACTGAATATATTTCCGAAAATTGCTCCTATGTGTTGTGTCATTTTTCATTAGTCGCGATAATGCACCCCGCAATTTCTCTCCGATCAACTCCTAACAGTATGCGGCCCAATCAATTTATTATTAGCAATTTCATCATTTCTCTACACCACAAGATAATATGATATAATGAAAAGATAGAAGGGTGTCGAAATGACTTGGAATAGTTTTTGAAATCAGACACCCACCTGCCCTAGGCGATGTAAGAAGTGGCATGTATCGGAAGGTGACATTGATATGCCAGGTCGTGGTCCAGTAAACTTTAGGCCTGACTAGTATTTATTCAGTAGAAATTATTTGTATTCTGACCTATCAAGGTTGAAGAAGCTGGACATTCGATACCGTATCTGGATGATGGGTGTGATGTTCATGGACAAAGCTTTCCTCTACATCCTGTGGTACTTTGTCATGTCTCTACTGGGACATTACAACAACTTCTTCTTCGCCGCTCATCTCCTGGATGTAGCGATGGCCTTCAAGTCGTTGAGAACAATCTTGTCTTCAGTGACACACAATGGGAAACAGGCAAGAACTTAGCCCGATTTGAAATTGAATTGAACTCTATTAACTTTCACCGAGCTACTTTCATTTTAGTTGACCATGACTGCTGGGTTTCTGACCGTCGTGGTGTACTTGTACACGGTGATAGCCTTTAATTTCTTCAAGAAATTCTACAACAAAAGCGAAGGGGACGATCCTGATTGGAAATGTCACGACATGTTGTCGGTGAGGGAGTGTTAAGTTGCTTTTAACTTATCGCTGTCCTACATTATCTCAGACAATAGAGGCGAATAGGGATGCCGACGGCAGGGTACCTTGTGGAATATTCAGATATGAGGATTGGTAATCCCAAGCCCTACTTTGATATACATTTTAATTTAATATCAACAATTAGAATATATTTACACATGAACTTCGCCGACCTTTCTATAACATAAAAATGGGTGTGTGCTGTATTTGCTTCTATGGCGTCATTATTAGTTTATGCAATTTAGTTATGGTCACGTTATTAAAATCCTTATTTGCTGACGATTCCGAAACCTCAAGTTTTAATATACCTTTATTATGAATATATTAATAAAATGTATATCAAAGCTCTGTACCCCAAAAAAATCTTCAAAGGCTTTATTTTGCACTACGTGATCCTTGTGTATGGCAGAAGGTAACGTCAATAATGTTGTACGTATGGCGTTACTCAGTCATGGCTTTGCAATATAGAAGAAAAACATTCACGAATCCTCGCATGATGAAGTGCGGACAGGAGCGTAAGGAGCTTGACCCCGAAAAGCCTATTGCTAGCCCTCGATAGATTTGAGACATCCAATTTTGTTACTGTAGAGCCGTTGGTCAGTAATATATTGATATTTTTATCGATTCAAAAACGCCACAAGATTGCGACATAATGAAGGGTGTCGAAAAAACTTGCTTTGGCTTATGAATGTGTGGTTCAGTTTTGGCTCAACTGCCTAATCAATCTCTGCAGTGCTTCCAATTTCATCTATACGCTGGTGTGAGAGCGGGAGGCGGTATTGGCGACGAGCTAGACGACCCATCTGGAGACGATTACGAACTCTGGAGGATGCTCTTCGACATCTCCTTCTTCCTGTTTGTCATTGTCATCTTACTCGCCATCATCCAAGGTATATACGAATAACAGGCCGTGCCGTCATTATTTTGCCTCAATCCACATCGTGTATTGACCAGGTTTGATCATCGACGCATTTGGGGAACTTCGTGATCAGCAGGAACAGGTGAAGACCGACATGGAGACAAAATGCTTTATTTGCACCATCGGAAACGAATACTTTGATCAAGTACCGCACGGGTTTGAAACCCACGCCATGGAGGAGCACAATTTAGCTAATTACATGTAAGAACGCTTGATCTGCAACACTTGGAAATGCACAGTATCCTGCATATTGAAACTCGCTAGAAAGCCAATCCATCGTCATCCGAGCATGTTTCGAATACTTTTCTGGCGAAATCACACCTGAGCTAGCCGTACCTTACAAATTGAATTAGAATTATGGCTACAGTTTTTTGAAATTAAATGAGAACTGTTTTTTTTTCGAATTGGATCAGAATTATAGCTACTCAGTTATATTCAAATTAGATTAGAATTATTGACTTCGCAAACACTTCAAAATTGATTCAAGCACAGTTCACATAGTTTAAATCAGAGTGCATCCCCACAAGCATAGGAATGGCTGACACCAAGCTTGGCTTGTTTTGCGCTATACACTGTATACAGTTCTCCTGTTGCATTTTGAGGAAGAAACATTTCAAATTAGAATTGAATTAGATTACCGGCATTTCACTCTAGACAACTAGAATTATATAATTGTCCAAGTCTGCTGTGACCGCTTCCAAGTAAGCCAACTGTGTCTTACGGAAACTCCCTTAATTAAAAAATTACTGGATTTGTCGCTCACTAAAGCAACCCAAAATTAAATTCTGTACCTAGAAATAACTGGGATCAAATACAATCCTTGTCAAGTTTAATCGGATCACTTATTCTCCATATTAATCTGGCTGGTTGAGCGGTGTTTAGCAATGCAGAGCTGACAACTTTTGTCTGATTGAATCATTGATTTCGTCTTCACACTCAATCCCTCACTTTTTCTCAGGTTCTTCTTAATGCATCTTATCAACAAGGACGAAACGGAGTACACTGGACAAGAGACGTTCGTCTGGAATCAGTACCAGGAAAGGTGTTGGGAGTTCTTTCCCATCGGTGACTGTTTCCGCAAGCAGTACGAGAACGAACTGTCTCAATCGTGATTGCGAACGTCATTTAATCCAAAATCAGCATCTAGTACATTTTGCATGGAGGCAATCAACAAATTTCTTGTTGCCAAAGAATAAATAAGCTATTTTCAATATGAGTATGTAAGCCTGGTTGAAAGCCGTATGTGATATATGGATCCTGAAAAAATGTATGAATTTGACTGCATGTAAAAGATACGAGGAGCAATAGTGCAAAAATAGTTGTTTATTTCATTTTGAATAAAAACCGAATGATTCTTCGAGGCAAAAACAATTGCAAAAACGTCACAGCTAGTTCTAAAACAGACACAAAAATGTATATAAGACACTCTAAAAGTACTGAATATGAAAAATTAGCTTACACCTGACAATGTAAAATGATTAAATGCTAATCCTACGCTGAATAAAAATCGGAACACTTTCGCCCATAATTATAGATTTGATTCGTAAAATTGCTAAACATGATCATAGTCGAATTGCATTAGCAATGAATGTCAAAATAACTTTCAAAAGTCGGATTCGTCCGAGATCACATCATCCACCTTCCACGGGCTACCTTTCAGAGGCGATACCTTCCCTGAAAAGGTAAAGTATTGCGTCATATACCAAGAAATACAAACAACACAGAACTAAATACCGCTTGAGGGTTCTTTAATTTTATAATCCGACACGGTCGCAATAGGCTTCTTAATTTTCAGCACATCGCCTTCGTTACTTTTCCCATCATTGTCTTTAGCCGCGGTTTTCGTATTATCCGTAAGGCTCTGACTCTTATCCAGGCTGAAGCTGGTCACGGGCTTGGGCCGGATCGCTGAAATCATTCCGACACATTGAGATATTTAATCTGCATTTTTTCATAGAGTTCGAGTCGCACTTACTGGCATCTTTCGTATTTGGTTTCATCTCGGGTACACCCGTGCTTTTTAAAGGAGATCCTACGTAAAACAGAACACAATGTATGAAACAAGGAGGTGTCAAAAGCAAAACGCTGGTTTCCCCAAAATTTGAGTAGCGAATTATGTTGCAGGAGTAGGCGTACTATCTAGCTACAGGGCCTGGTGCTAGTTTTACATTGGCTTTAATAGGCTGCAGCAGTAGGGCTATGAGATGATGAATTCTTTTTGAATATCATGCGGAAGTAAATCGGTTAGCTTACAATCTTCAGGTAACTTGCCATGTAGCTCAGATGCATCTAGGCCCAGTAACGAAAATGTCACGATTAAATAATATAGTAAAGGATCTCTGATTTGCATCAATTTTGTGTTGGTTTAAATCCATTGGGACTTGCCAAGACTAGGCTTGATTAATCATCTGACAACGACGTTGCTCTATTACATCAAAATGAATATCTACTGGCTTATGTGACAGTCAACACATGGCGCATCAGAATGCAGCATACTATAGCAGATGGTACATCAGGATGCAGCATAATATAGCAGGTGGTCTATCACGATGCAATTAACGGCATGCTGTGTAGCACGAATATTACTATGCTCATTACTTCACGCTCATACCATGTAGCTGAGCCGGCACGAAACGAGTCGACGATTCCAGCGTGTGACCCAACCCGTTTGTCGTGCGCAGGTGCGTATCTTCGAAATAAGTATCTCCCGAGAATGTGTTGTTTGCGCTACGATCGTTCAAAGCGGAAGGTCCTGAATGGTAGACGAGCATATAAAATCCGAATCCACACGACCAGATTACATTAACAGAGACATCTTAAATTTAGACCAATGTCTTTCAAGAGTAGCCAGACAAAATTACCGACAGAAGTAGCCTACATTACAGTTTTCCAACTGCAAAGGGTTTGATGAATGTTTTGACAGAAATTGTGATGTTCGGAGCCGTTAAAAACCACCGTTTTGTATATTTCGCACCTCGGAGTTACATGTCGGAAATGAAATAACACCATCAACAGAATGCAAATTGCATACAAGGCAACGTCCCACCTGTGTATGAAAAGTTCGACACGCTCGTGCTCATCATGTTGCGTGACGTGGCGACGGGGACACGGTCTCCGTTGACTGAACTGTTACTTCGCAAAGTCTGGGGGTCCAGAGATTGTGTGAGGGACCCCTTTCTTGAAGACGTCGCGCTTCCCGGTCTCGCCTTGGACTTGGACGGACTTTGACTGCTCTTTTTAGCTGCTATGACTGCGCCGCCCTGTGTCCGTGCGGAGAAGACTCGAATTATAATACGTCACGATTTGCAGTCAAGTTGCAATATGATATGCACACTTAGTTTCACACAAGAGGCGCACTTGAAAAAACATATACTAATGACTGTTATGAATTACGCTGATGTAGTTATTGATGTTCCATTCTCATGAAGGCTAATATGCGTCTCGGAAACCTGCTGGTGCACCACATGCTGATCGAAGAGCGATAATTATCGTACTGACATTCCAACAGCTTGTAAGGCACAAGTGTTCGGGTAGATTACACTTATTCGAGTGACAAATAATATAATCTCAAATCGGGAAGGGCAAAATTCATTCGAATTACAAATAATTCAAGTCTGGGTTGTGTTTGTTGTCACGAGTAACGCAAAATTACTGACGCCGTTACAACTTAGTGCAATTTTCAAAATTATATATCAAGTTACCATGATACAGAGGCAATATGACAATGGCACTCGTAAACGTGAAATACACTTTTCCCAACACTCCATTCCACTTATAGAATACAAAGTCTAAAAATTAAGCAGTTTTGTCCAAAAAAGTGATACATAGAACGGTAGAAGTGAAAGTAGTCAAAATTCGTAATCACTTGAGTAAGGAGGCAAAACTTATTCAGAAAAAAGTAGAGGTACCAAGTTACTGACCACCACTGGTTTATATATATATAGAGAGAGAGAACCTTGAACTGCCTATTAATTCGATTGAAAACGGTAATCACTCACCGAGGAGGACTTTGGTCTTTGCGAATTCCGTGATTTATTCTTCGGCGAACCCTTGTTATCGATGTAATTGTATCTGTGAAAGCAAAACCACAACTCACAACACATCGTAACATACGGAAAACCCACAAGTCATACCGGAGTGTGTCGGTGGGATGTGGGTCCGACCCTCTCCAAGGTGGGGGCTCCCATTTGGGAGCGGGTATGGGTACGTTTTTGGGCGCGACGGAGGCTGTTTTTCGCCGAGTCGTGGAAGCTGTAGACATTCGACTGCTGGCGATTGATAAACGAGAACGATCGGTTCTGGAAGTTTCTTGACCGCCGTATTCGTCGATTTGTTTCGTGTCCTCCTCCTGTCGATGTGGGAGAGAGTACAATGACAATATAGACACTAGGACAGGGATTCGTACTTTGGGGTTCACTCCTTGGAAGTCCATGAAAAGCATATTACGTTGACAGTGATAGCCCTCGTCTATAAGATCAGTGACTTTAATTTTGACTTCATGATGACCCTTTTTTAATCAACAGGAAAATATCTGCCTAAAGTTCGTGATTAGGCCACTCAGAATTTAACATGCAGTTCAAAAACTTATCTCGGACCAGGTCCCAATAGGGGTTCCAAGTAACCACCTAGAAAATTATAGGGGTCAGCGCTAGAAAAGGTTAAGAACCATTGCTCTAGTCTAGGGCTAGGAACTGCTGTGGTTTGGGCGGCAACGAATCTCTGTGTGTTTGGCCGGCAGGTGAGACCTGTTGCAAGTACTACAACCCATTTTTAATATCACACTAGCAAAACAGAACACATTTACTTTGCTCTCAAATACATCCACAACCAACACTTCACTCATAGGCTACTAACCCATGGCAGCAGTAGTATAATCATGAACTGTAAATCCTCACAACCCCCACGGTTGACATATAATCACCTTTGCCTTGATATAATTCAACTTGTAAATTGTCGTAATGTAGTGACGCTTGTAAACAGTTTCCTCATACAAGGACGGTTGATGAGTGGGATACCATCCGAATTTGAGACATTTGGGCTTCCATAAACAGTCGAGCTCTGTTAAATATTTCCAGTACCAAGACACCTGTAAAAGCAGAAACTCGTAATTGAAACGACCTCACAAGTAAATATAGGAGGCCATCAACCGTGGCGTATCCGTATTACAAAACGTGATTTTATTGGTATAGGAAAACTTTGCACTACCTGTGCACACCTGCTCAGGCTTCTAGGATCCAAAAACGAAAATATGTAAAGGGATAACACTCTTGGGAGTCTTTTGGTGAAGTCGTGTCTCTCTTCAGGAAATTTCTTGCACAATTCCACTGAAAACACCGAATCCAAGATATTACATATTGACAAAGACAGCATAACCTAATATATCAAAATATTCATCATAGTCTAGCCTACTTACTGTGTACTGCTAGTAAATGCTTCTCCGACAAGCTTTTGAAAATATCTTCGATGACAATCCTTCTTTGTTTATCATGCCATTTTTCAAACTATAAAAGACGATGGAATATAAATTTGTTTCGGGAATATTTCTAATCAATTCTAGAAATATTCGTACCCATTTCTTGATGATGATCCTTCGCTCTTCAAACACCTGGAAAAAAATTTCTTCGTGAAAGGGTTTCTAATATTCGGATCGTAACAGCAATCAAAACAAATGATTAACTACTGTCAAAACTTCAAATGACATGTCGCAGCAAATATTAGAGTGCCTTATTCATAAGGAGTACTACTTATTATTATGTATAGATAGTGCCATCTGTCACGACAATTGAACCCTGTCTCAAAGGGTTCATATTTGGCGACCAAAGACTGTGATAATGATTGTTCGTCACATTATACCTAATTACCGCTTCCTTAAAAACAAACATATATTATAAACATTCTGATTTAGACGCAAGCAGTGATTCTGATTTAGACGCAAGCAGTAAACAGAGGTTACATATTCATTGGTTTGACAAATGGAGTGATAGAAATCTCCGGATGTATATAGGCTATTATAATGCACGGGTATTGGTCAATACGTTGCTCGGTTATTAACAGTTGTCAGTCACAGTGAGAGCTGGTAATCTTAACATATCACTGGAGCTTATACCAGCTTATATATATATATCATATGTCTAAGCTTGTCTTATCATATTATTAACGGCATTTATTCATGTACTTAACCCTAATAACTGTATTGTCAACTGGTCATTTGGAAAAATTCACACCCATCCTATTTTCTGCTGGCTATGTGCCTGCAAATTATTGTGTCTAGCGCTATACTTGTCAGAATGTCAGTACATGTGTGTGCATGCGCAATTTACGTAGTCCCGACTAGCGTCAGATGAAAATTTTCATCTTATTATGAACTAATGTTCCACTCTGATCTGATTTCCACAGAACTTGAACCATAATCTTGAACTGACATGTATATCTTTCATATGAGTTTCTGATCATGAGGTCACCCCAAACAGCAGAAAATTGTTTCTTATCGAGAGAAATATATATTAGAATAACCAATCCACGCATCAATACACACCTCTTTGTTAGCGTCACTGTTATTCATGGGGGTCCAAGTGCTCTTCGATATATTGGTACCGGAAACTTTCGTCTTGGTTGGTGGAGCAAAGGCCATTTTTCATTATCATGTACGCCTAGTCCTATCTACATAAACAAAAACGACAGATGAATATCAACAAACAGAACAAGAATTTATTTCAGCAAACATGTCAATGACTCTGCTCTTTCGACTTCACAAAGGTTTAAAGCGGCCCAATCGGGGAACACAACAAATCCACAAGAAGAGAATTACGACAAGTACAGCAATCAGAGTCAAGGTGCAAACATATTTTTACAACTTGCGATAAAATAATTCAGAGCACAAGAGCCGATCTTCATGCCGAGTCTATTAGTTTGACACGATACTCCACAATCGTCAATCATCACACAAGCAGCTCAACAGGATCTCCTGTTTTAGAAATCTCATGACATCAATCGCATTATACAGAGACAAATGACAGGGAATATACCAACTATGGAGATGAGTAAACTGAAATCGATCGAAAAATCTCTAATGTACCAGTGAAAAAATCAATGCAAACCGAAGACGGGGTCGTTCCTGATACGTTCAAATCAGCAAACCCAAATCGATTTGACGGAGCATTGTACAGTTGTACATTGGACAGTTTACAATTTTAGAAGGGACGTTCAATAAAAAGTTCACAAGTTTGATGCAATTATATTTATGCTCGGTTACAAAATTATTTTGTTCGCATTCACTTTTCCTCGCACCAGAGATTCTCTTTGCGTACTTGCGCCTCTTCTTCCTCCGTGAAATCATTTTTGATGTTGAACGTCTTTCGGATTTCCTCCGGTGTTTTACCTTTAATCATGTTGGCTACGGTTTTGCAAGTGACATCGAGCAGACCTTTGATATCGAGATAATTAGCGGCGACGATGAGCTCGAATAACGTGCCTTGATCGACTTTGAGGAATTCCTGATCCCAAACCGGTATGTCGTCGGTCCTTTTTTCTTTGTTCTCGTCATCTTCCGGCGGGGGTGGGTCGTCCTTGTGTTGGGTGCACCATTGGAGCACCTTTCTGAGGATCGCTGCGTTTGTGTTCGGTAATGGAATGGCTTCTTCGTCATCTGCTGAATCCATACCGAGATCGTCTAACATGGTTCTAATCGTCAGGGATTGCCTGGCGATGTCAACGTCAACATCGAATATTTCGCCGTCCGCGCTTTGCAGCTTAATGCTAGGCATGGTGATTCTATAATACTCCTTTCAGACTTGGTATTCGCCAAACAGCGATAAAACAAACCCTTCTCTGTCAAGTGAGAAGCTATCAATGACTATTCCCTATATAGTCGGTACTGGTTGATCAATCACGAAACAGTTTCACTCATTTCGATGAGCCACAACGGAAAAATAATTCAAGCTGTTGCCAAAAACTGGTGATGCGAGTGTAAATAACTAATCCGACATAGGTAGCGTAGTTCTCGATATTACGAGACGTTTAGGTATAATATTAATCAAGTTCCGTAAGTCCAATTATATCATAATACGATCCCACAAAGAGATTGCACTGTTTTAATCCCATCCGGTGTTTTCCGATTTCAAAATCCGGCATCCAGTCCGTGTTTGAATCACAGAGCTAATCAAAGTCAGTGCATGCCATTTAGGCTTATATTGATAGCTTAATGATCCACGATGCCTAAACTAAAGAAGTAATGAAGCAAACCCACGTCGTGAACAATGATATATATCAGTGATTTTCAATCTTTTTGACTATCAGCACTTTTATTCTTGAAACTAATTTCAATCGCACAAACCAGGGTTGTAACCAAGTCACAAGGTCCAGAGTGACAAGTCAATCTCACTTTTATAGTTTTGACTCGAGTCAAGTCGAGTCATTTGCAATTCACCGTCGAGTCAAGTCCTAGTCCAAGTCAGTGAGTAGAGGGTCGCGTCCGAGTCCTAGTCAGGGCCGTAACAGCACTTCGTCAGCCCCCCCCC
>ATSW01015855.1:0-10011 GCA_000444245.1 Botryllus schlosseri | reverse complement strand
TGTATACCAGAGGCGGGCAACATACGGCCCGCGGGCCGGATCCCGCCTGCGAAGGGATATTGTCCGGCCCGCGGACAGTTTTCCGTCTTACATGATTGTGTGGCCCGCGGACCCAGTCTTCCGGGATTCCCCACTACTTGCTTACATACGTCAAATTTTCGTGACTGTATGTCATTATTCACGTGTATGCGCACTTATTGCATTAACGGCATTTACGATGTACTCAACCCTAATGTCATTTGTGGTAATCATGATGGTGTTTGTCGACTATAAGGGTCATTTACACCAGGCCGATTTTTCTTATTTTTGATTCACTTGTAGCACGGCACACTTCTAGGCTTCTGTAAGACACCGCTTGTGCCAGAGGTCGCCAACTCAAAACGGGTCGGGGGCCACTTTCAAATTTCGCGGAGGCCGCGGGCCACNTGAATTCAATATCGAGATAAAATAGGCCACATAGTTGAACAACTACGCTATCTCGTCANCTACCAAACCTTAATGAATTGATATCTTGGTAAACTTGGGGTACCGGGCTTATGAAACGCCTNGAAATCCTAATTAAGAATNGCACCGTGTGTTGATTGATCAGAGAGAAGCAGACATGGTGGTGCCTGTATGACAATGCTGTTCTCAAATCCACATNGTCTNCGTCATTATNGGCGAGAAATGGCTTTNAAGTNACATTGCTNTCGTTNAAATACATTCANTAAATACGATTTATTCCTTGTATATGTGGATAAATGGGCGAATAATGNATCGATTCAGCAATCCGGCCCGCCAAGTNCTTAATTNTCCTATATCCGGCCCGCCGACTGGAGAAGTTNCCCGCCCCTGATGTATACCATAATGTGGTAAATCACAGGTGGCATAATGCAACCGCCTTGCGGGATTTGATTACTTCTGACTAGGGCAAGTTTTGCAGCTTTCGCAACTTTCTTTACAGCTTGCGGCAGCTTCCGAAATACTCAGAAGTTACGTGNTATGGTGTTTTAAGCTGTTTGAAGGAATCTGATATTTGAACGTTTTGCAACTTTCTCCATTTCTTCATGCAACTTTTTGCTGCGTTTTCGATTTTTCATGCAATTATTCATCCTGAGCTATATGTTCAAACCCAGAGATGGTAACGAAGTCAGTAACGAAGTACTTCTACTTTTTTGAAGTACTCGAGTAGTTTTCTGCTACTTGGGTATTTACTCAAGTAGTTCTAATTCACCACTACTTCTACTTCTACTTTGTAATATTTTGTGATCTGCTTACTTACTTTTCGCTATTTTCAGTTTGTCAAGTAGAAGTAGTTTAATCCTCTNTTCAGGGAGATAGCCTGNGGAATTTCGGGGCTATGACGNAGCATCAACATTTANTTTTCANGNAAANTTGAGTAAAGCCAAGGATTTTCGTCGCGCTTNGCGCACAGTGGATATGGANTGACCGATACGATTTCACGAAAGTATCGGAGAATATAATTTAGGTAGCGGGTTGCTTGGNTCCTTTNACACCGCATTGTCGCCCNTATAAAATATTTCATCTCAGTATATACGGCCTATCATAACGCTTGAAATTGATGTTTTNAGCATATACTTATCATATCGTAATCTAGCAGACCATGGCGTGTCCTAATCNGGAAAAGGGTACTCTGACTTTTTCTANNTTTAGTCCTGTTTTAGCATACCACGTTTGAAACTTTTNGGACTAAAGACATGAAATNAAATTTCCGATTTTGNAACTAGTATTTATATTTCTCTCTCAATTACCAGTATCATACTTTGAGTTCTAATNAGTTTCAATTTTTGTCTTGAGAATATACATGCTGATGGTTGAAGTATAGAAGCCAGTGTTTNTTGTTGTATGTGGGGATAATGGTGCTTNACTACTAAGGTCTTGTGCACTAGACCACTTCAAAANTAATATATCCGCAAAAATATATTGATCGGTTGACNAATACGAATTCNAANACAGGCTGAATTGTATACCGACTGGATAANAGGGCGTGTACTGTCGTGTCTACATGGTTCCGTCTAACCGCACTCTCAAATATTCTCTCTGGGAAGCATATACTGGGCAAACTAGCCGGAAGTGTTCGACTGTCTTCTATACCATGCACGCGTGGCACAGGCCAACTTCGCGCCACTTTGTACAATAAAGATGAGAATTCAACCAACAATGTCCCGATTTCAACCTCAATATAATAATATAATAAAGCATGCGTAGTAATGCCGTTAAGTTCCGGAAATAAAGCTATACAATATGAAATTTTTACGATCCACCATATTTTCTATTACCGTTCACTAATCGCGCAAAGTGTTTACACCACGGGTGGGCAATTATTTTCTTCCGCAGGCCAAATGAGAAGTAAAAAATACGTTGGCGGACCAAGTGAAAATTTTTAGCTATGTTCTCCAGTGTGTTATAATTTTATTTCTGAATGAAATTGTTAATAAATGCTGCTCAGAGAATGTGTTGATATTAAGTAATGAAAAAGTGACTGTTACTTAAAAAATATATATTTGCCGTCATGAGTCGAAACAATGTTAAAAATTATACATTTTAACTCTCTTTAAACCTCTATCCACGTTCTTCTATTAACACTCTAAAGCAGTGGTTTTCAAAGTTTTTTAGGCACGCCTCCATTTATGATAGAAACAATTTCGCGCCCCCCCCCCTTATCATGATATCACAAAATATTAAAAAGTGCAACCAGAATGCTAACAACCCCAACGGATAGTTTGATGGCATGGAAGATCATGGCCGTTGGTGAAAGAATTCTGAAATATCAAATCGGAGCTAGACACGGAGCAACAACTATAAGCTGAAAAATTTGTTCAATAAACTTCGTCTTCGTGCCACCCTTCTGATGCTTTTACGTCCCTTAGTTCGAGAACCACCGCACTGAAATGCATATGCAATAGTATAAAGCTTATTTTCTTGTTCGCTGCCTTCCGAGTAGTGTGCAGCTTCAATAGCCTTTATGTTGAGCAAAGCTTGCATTTTTCTGAACTTCGCCCTCCCTTGACCGAGTGTTTCGTGTTTTTGTCACAAGACAGACTTTAATTAAAATCTTTAATCTCTGCGACATGCTCGGCAAAAACTTAAAAGACGGGTTCACCTCTCACTCCAATATAGCAATATTTTGTGCTCTAAATTCTAAACCTAAACCTTCTTTGAATTTCAGTTTTCGGCTTTCTTTTTTTTGATTGCCAGTTAATACTTTATGGGTGATAGATATGATGAGTCATATAGTAATTGTGATCATTGATTGACTTGATTTACTAATTAGGGATTTGGAAACGTATCAAGTACCTATTTGAAACACATACCGTATAATGCGTAATGTGACAATGGCAACAAGGCAGGTTCGAACTAAACTATATGGAAAGAATGACTTCTTGTGACTACTCAAACTTTGCCGCAGTGCCTTTATTTTGAATCTTGATTACACCTGCAAGGCAAGTAGGCAGCGTAATCGTGGCATATTAATGAACAGGATTCAAAGTAAACGAATTTCCTGTTCATTTGATACAGCCTATGGTTTTAGTCATTCAAAAAGCAAGCTTTATGTTTTGAATTCCAAGCAACCTTTCACGGGCCGCACNNTGCCCAGGTCTGGTTTACACGGTGTCCGATANAACTTCTNCGTATTGCTCTTCAACTAAACTACGNACCTTATANTATGGGGGAGGGTGCCATACCATGATAGTTTTAAAACGGACTATTNGAGTAAANAGAGGATTAGCATCGCATTTCCNTATCAATACTATCATTTTCATCCNATGAAGCGGACGAATGCCTATGCTGTCGAAAATTGGATACNTCCTGGTATGCATCAATATAAATCAAGCTCTNCCCCTTTCGCGTGGCTCAATTTGCAGCTTTTGACAATCCATGCGAACGAATTACGATCGTTTTCACAACTACTTACTTANTTGAGTAGATTTNAAGTCAGTAAATTCTNCTTCTACTTCAAGTAGTTTTAGGTTGCTTATGAAANAAGTACTTCNACTCGTACTTGAGTAGATTTTTCTCGTCGCTACTTCTACTTCTACTTGAGTAGATTTCTTGACTACTTTGACCACTTCTGTTCATAGGCTACCCCACGACAAGACAATTGATGAGTGTCTTGAGTGTGAGCATCAGGCGGACAACTTGTAATTACTTACTTATTTGAAGNATATCATTATTTCGTGACCTTTCGAGAAAGTTGTTACCACTCAAAAGATTGCTCACGCGTACCACANCCAATTAAAAAAGAAAGTAGGTCTTTGTTGAGATGCGCACGATTCCCAGTTAACATTAATTCATTTCGCATGTNTTGCCTATNTGCTCCGTCCAGTTGTACCGCAGGACTCAGATTGCAAGGACATGGCCTTCCCGCGCGATCTTAGACCAAGGCTCTAACGCAGGCGATCTTTCTGGGATCGCACTTTGTGTTGGCTAAAACTTGTCTGTGTTGGTGTGTATTTTGGCGCCGAAATGCTGGTGCCTAATAGTNCCGCAACCGCAGGTAGGACACACTAATACACTTATATTNAATTCGGTACATCTTGCGTATTTTTAATTCAGGCCTGTAGTTNCTGATTTTGATTTATCGAGTACNGGTACTCAACAANTAAAAACTNCTAAAATTATACATCGCGCAAAGCGCGAAGAAAAATGTGGACTTTCCATCATATGCTCAAAAATACTAAACCTTATATTNATTCACGAAAAATTTCAAAATATTTTAAAGGGGTTAGGGCCCCTTTCGCCCCCAAATGGCTACGCTATTGGGTTACGGGTGACAAATGGTTTAATCTAGAACAGGGGTTCTCAAAGGTTGGACCATGGCCCACTGGTGGGCCACAGAGCATTTTGAGGTAAGCCACAGAGCTATTTAGAAAATTTCAGAATTACTTTAAGTTTAGTTATATTTCTTACTTTATTCGCTAAAAATATATCCGTATTATCTAATTATACGTAGGCTACATAAAGCTTTTCATCCGACTCTGATTAGACGTATTGCCACGTATGAAGTCAGCATGTACAATTTGAAAACGTTAGGGAGAAACGGTGGCTTTTTCTACTGGCTATGACAACCTACGACTAACAGCAACTAAAATAATTTCAAGCCTATAATAACTGGGAGATAATGCTGAAGTAACCAAGTATTCCGGCTGGGTCATATGTCGTATGCCGCTGAAAGGGGCATGCAATGAACTCGCAATAAAGTGCAATTGATGTCAGATTTACTGTACTTCGGCAGGCTGTATTATTGTAAGCTAAAAATAGCCATAATTGAAAATTATTAGCAACTTCTGGCGGAGGTATACCGCACAACCGCAACGAATCTTAATGGATTGAGGATTTATCGGAGCGCATTAATCTTGGAAGTCGGTTTAACATTTCCGGCCTGAAAATCATTGTACATAATGAAAGAGTCGAAGGAATTGATTGTATCATTGGATTGAATATTCTGACATCGCAACTTCAGTTGTTTTGGTACAAGACATACAAAGTACATCATGCATATTGAAAAATCTTTCTTCACTTCTCTGTAGTACCCCATTCACCAATGAATTGTTCGATGCTGGCCCAGAATGATTACAATATTCACCACAATAGCATCACTGAAGTCTCAATCACACAATGCATGGATCTGATCATTGTGGTTAAGGATGCGAATGGAGCAGCGGACGAAAATAAACTACTTAGGAGTTTTAGCTTATGATCTAACTGGGCCGTAACTGCCGCACCCACACCCCCAATTGGGGGAACTCGTAGGGGCCCAAGATTTTCTCGTTGGTCGTTTGCTGGAGGATGTTTATTCAACTTGAAATTTTTTTTCGCGCTTCGCGCGATATGGCTTCGCACATTTTTACACTGGAAAATGGGCCACGGCCAATAAAGGGCTGAGAACCCCTGGTCTAGAATCTATTCCACCGATAACACCATGTACCAAAAATTTAGTTGAGCCGATATTTTGATATTTCCTATACCACATTCCTTAGTAAAACAGGTTTCTGGCATTTATTTGCCCCAAGTGTCGTTTAAAAGTGTCATTTTAAGCTTTTTAAATTTCCTGCGCCATGTTTTTCAAGCTCCTTTGTTGAATTTCCTATTAACTGTGACGTCACTTTGATCCATCATNCAATNCATATTAGTTGGTTTTTAGTAACAATCATTTTCTCAGTCTNAGTTAGTCAGCATTGGCTGACATTGCAAGATTCAGATTAACTAAAAAATGACTTGATACTGCATATCCTTCTATGCCATCTCCTCTTAATAACATGTTCCGTATTGCAGTAAGTTTTCCCTGCTAAGACTACCAGGCAAAAAAGTTCCAANAAGACTCGACAGGGCTTAAAGATANAGAAAATGACTACGATCACGACTTCAAAATCTCCCTCATAGAGATCAATCCAGAACCACATGTTCCGAACCAATACGAACTTGATGATTTAGTTGAGACTCACTNAATCAAATGCGGAAATTCTGACTCCAAAGTTAAAACTATGGAACGATGTCCTTCATCNAGAAAAGGGCANGAACGATTTTCACGGTATTTTTCTCTNGCAGGNTCTCTNTGCTNGTGCGTGAATGTTGGNAATCTTTTGTAAAGCACTTGACAATAAAATGACTGCGAGAGAAGCAGGAGCANTCAAGGNATTTCGAGATGTAGTAGAAAATTTTCTTTGAANNAAACGAAGCAATGAATATAAACCTCTGGTAAACAATATGATCGAGATATATGAAAAAANAGAGTGGAGCATGTCCTTAAAACCACATTACCTGCACCTTGATTTTATTAGTTCCAATGTGGGTGATGTAAGCGAGGAACATAGTGACGTGTTCAGGAGGATGTGTATGATTTGGAAAGAAGATACTAAAAGTGGTGGAATTGCATCATGATGGGGGATTATTTGCGGTTCATAATTCCAGCAGATTTCTCAATCTATAGACCCAAATCATAAGAACAGAACCCCTTCGGAAATTACGCGTACTATTACGGGGTAATTTCGAGTAAAACGAGAAATCAGAAAAGTAACATTTTTCAAGGAGTAGGGACACTTCAGAAGAAGTTTTCGTATTTTAGTGATTGGTTTCGAATAGCAAAACAAAATACACGATACTTTTTAATCGAATAAAATTTTGCAAAATTTTGTGACATGGTGTTATTTGTGGTCCATATTAAGAGAAGCTATCGCATTTCACAGACAAAAGTCACGCAGACAAAACCACTTCGGTCGATTTCAAAGTGTTTGCATTGTTATTTGTGGCATGAGTAAGATCTATTTGTTCATATTAATCTTTTCATTAGCGTTTTCTTAGCATAGCCAAAATCGATGCATTTATCAGACTTGCAAAAACTACTGGATTTTCAAAATACGCAACTAGATCTGGAACTAAAAGTACTAACTTTTCAGAACTCACGACTAAATCTAGAACTAGAACTACTCAAAGACAGTAGTCAGTTGACCGCCAACTAACCAGATTGGTAAATTTGATTGCCAGCGACGCGGCGGCACGGTGACCGGGTTTCGGTTTTCGGGCAAGCCGTCATCCGATGTCCTACGAACGTAAGGTGGTGGAAACCCTCTGAAACTCCACGTGCCTCACGCTTGAATATCATCGACAACCAGACGTGGTCAGTAACGAAGTACTTCTAATTTTTCGAAGTACTCAAGTAGTTTTCATCTACTTCTGGTACTTACTCAAGTAGATCTGATTTTCGCTACTTCTACATCGTAATATTTTCTGATCTACTTACTTACTTTTCGCTATTTTCCGTTTATCAAGTAGAAGTCGTTTAATCCTCCAGACGGGAAGATAGCCTGAGGAATTCTGGGGCTGTTTTCACGGAGCGTCAGTAGTGTAGTTGGTATCGTTATACGCAGGCCAATCAGAGAGCGCCACGTCATCCTAATTGCCACGCCCATTTTCATGCCCTAAGGGTACATTCATCTGCTACGTCATCTGTGCCACATCATCAAGCGCCACGCCTAAAGTGCCACATCATCCATCCATTGCTATATCATCGCTGCATTGATTGCCGCATCTTGATACTTTTCTCAGATATTCCATTATGTGTATTTAGTACTAATGTCATCCCTCCGTATTTTTTAAACTTTATTTTATTCGTACAAAGTTACGGTATCTCAGCGTCTTATAACGTAATAATGAAAGCTGCGTCGGGTGCTGCTATAATGTTAGGAGCGAATATAGTAGAAAGTCCACGTCTGGACACCTGTAAGCAGGTGCGCATACTACCGTAGTAAAACGCATAACAGATATCACGCAAAAGTCGATATTGCTTTGTGATGATTTTGATGTTGTTCCATACCGATTGGGAAGATAGGACTCGTAATTTCCTAACTAACTACATAATCCCTAATAACGTAGTCAGACGCATAACGGAATTTACGCAAAATCGGTATTGCTCTGCGATAATTTTGACCACTATGTTTTGATAATAACTTGCATCCGAGAAATAAATAACCTTCATTATACGTTAGATGATACTTTTCCTTGATATTCTATTATGTGTATTTAGGGCTAATGCGACATCACTATGTTGGCGACAGGCCTGATTTGAACACACTAATTTTGCGAATTGAACTTATCGCCCAACACGGACACTCAATGAAGAGCACCCTGGAGACCCACATAAATGCTCCACAATTATTGACGTATAATATACTGAGCATATAATAAGCTGACCAAGCCTATACTTGAGTACTCCGAAATGTACAAGTACTTTACCTTTACACGACGTTTTTGTAAAATGAATACTAATTTCAATGAAAAATCAAAATTATGTACTCAAGTAGGTTTTTGTCTACACGCACCAACTACTCAAGTGTTTATGACACAGGAATGATTCATTAAGTATAGCGCAAGCAGGCCAAACCTATACTTGAGTACTCCAAAATGTACAAGTACTTCGCTATGTACTCCCTCCACGTAAAAAGTGACTAGGTTTTAGACTACTTTATCGATTTTCGATGTTGCGCAAATACCACAAACTTTGCTTGCTTTCAGAGCTGGCAACTAAATGCAAGACAGACTTTACGCAAAAGTCTCTATTCTGAAAATTTTGTCAAGTGAATACTTTAAAAACGTATACTTGAGCCCTGCGAAATGTACAAGTACTTTACCAATACACGACGTTTTTTGTAAAATGAATACTAATTTTATGAAAAAAATAAAAAAATAAAAAAGAGCGAAAATTTACATTTTATCCCGGAACGCAACAAGAAAAATTGTATGAATTTGTAAACTACTTATTCATGACATAATAATAATTCTACTTATATACTTTTTCATATTTTGTAACAATTTTAGTACTATAAAATTCGGAATATAAACTAATCGAAAAATTCGGTAACCAATTTCGCATAGGCTATGCATACAAATGAGGAAACTTGTTGTGTCGAGTTATCGAATGATTTTTTCCTTACATCAAAACAACTAGAATGTGTAACTACATTAAAAACGTATGTAAATGAGCTCCAGGGCATTGTGATTATGCAGCATACCAAATTTCATCACACATTTCATGATGGAACAACTTTAAAACTAACGCAGTTCTATAGCAACTTTTGCCTAAATCTGTTTTCGGTAGCGTGTACATATACATAGTCAGCTTTATTAACAGAATTACCATGCTAATATGTGACTCCTCCTCACATTGAAACTTGGTACGTAGTTGTAGGACATTGTGATTATGCAGCATACCAAATTTCCTCACACATTTCATAATGGAACAACTTTAAAATTAACGCGGCTCTACATCGACTTTCTGCGTACATCTGTTTTGCGGGAGCGTATATAGCACGTACCTATACATAGTCAACTTTAATAACGGAATTACCATGCTTAACGTTGAATCCCAACTCTAAACTTGATACGTAGTTGTAGGACATTATGGCAATGCACCATGCTAAATTTCATCACACATCTAATGATGGAACACCTTTGAAACTATCGCAGTCGAATACCGACTTTTACGCATATCTGTTATTCGTGAACATAGCATAT
>ATSW01015853.1:0-12378 GCA_000444245.1 Botryllus schlosseri | reverse complement strand
GGGCATGGCGCAATGTGCATGGCACAGTGTTTAATTCGATTATTCGATTCGTTTCAACGGGAAAATTACCTATTCCGATAAACTTGATCGACACCGGATGGACAGGTAACGAGTGCACCAATATCGAACGTCGAACTATTGGCCATATTGGTACAAATCGAATTTCTATTGATCAGGTCGTGATGTCCGCCCATATTGCTCAGTCACAGTTGAATAATAATCGCTTATTTAAAGAGTGAATTGAGCTTAATGTTAACGAGTACAGTGCCAGTGTTAAAGCGTCGCTTCAGAATTTTCATACTGTACACAGCAATGTCATGGAGTGAAGTGCGTTCAAGTGCAACTATGATGTTATCGACAAGTATTCATTATGAAGTCACAAACCGACACGGCGGCACCTATGTCTTCGTTGCTGCATCCAATATTACTGACGGCTGACAGACTCTAGATTACTAGAGATAACTGACCTACGGATAAATTAGTAATCTATATAGACCAGGGGTGACCAACCTTTTCGGCTAAAGGGCCACATGAAATTGACGAACGAGTGCGGTGCCCACTAGCCGCGCCAGGCGCGTAAAATTCTCAAAGTTAATATTAATTTTACTTGGGTAAATTGGGGTCGACTGTATACCGCCCGCTGGGCTCAGTTTGCAAAGACAGGACTATTCGGTATCTGGACATATCGATATCGAATATTTCCGATAATATACGACAATCATTTTGTGCCTACATTTCAGCGTCNACGATCTTTCTGCGAGCGCAAACGCGAAAAGACTTTCTCTCGTAATTGCGNATATAGTTAGANTCAATCGGCTNAATCGGTCGTTTTTTTCATTTTCAGNAGGGGGTAGGCTACAAAGCAAGAAAANGTGTGACAATTAAACACGCGAAGCGTGAAGAAAAATTTNACTANTCTTTTAGNTTATTGTAATGTACGACAATTTACNAAANATGTGACTGGACCCTGGATCTGCCAATGCGTCGGAACTGATNTTCTAGTCATCAACATCCCAAGTGTCGCGGNTTTTGGTTGGCCTTGTAAGTTCACAATCTGAGCAAATCAATTTCGATAATATAACAGAATTTCGATAATATATAATGGGAAATTAGCTCGCGNGCTACTCAAAACCTTCTCNCGGNCCACATATGGCNCNCAGGCCGCGGGTTGCCAACCCTGATATAGACAGACACCTTCAATAGTTTTCAGAGTCGGAGCCGGAGCTGGAGCCGGAGCAGTGCTAATATTGCGGCTCCGGTGCTGGAGCCGGAGCTAGAGTATGATAGAAGAAAGCTCCGGAGCCGGAGCTAGAGCAACGCGAATTTACGGCTGCTCCAAAGCCCTGATTGAAAGTTAGGTGAAACGTCTATGAAAAGTACGCGCACCCATCTACTGTGTAAATGTGAGCCTGGACGATGCTTCAGCGCAATATGAGACACCTGACCGCACTGGTAATTCTTTCCATTAGTATAAGCCGCCATTTAAATTATTAACTAATATCCTAAAATTCTGCATGTGAGTACTTGATTGTCTAATGGATGCGTTTATTGCGAGATTAGATTATGGAGCACGCTGTGGCTCGTGTGGCCCTAAAAACCGACTTACGGCTCCGTTATGGAGCACTATTGTATGCTATTGTAGGCCGTGTAGCAATCACTACGCAGTAATTAGTTAACATCTCTGCGTTGGTCCTTGGTCTGATAGTTTCAACAAACGTATACTGGAGATGTTTGTGTGTTTCCGATATATCGATGGGACAAGTAATGTCAATAGCATTACGAAGCTTGAGTCTCATAACTTCGGAGACGAGATACACTGGTTTATACAGATGCGAACGGAGTGAACTCATTCCATGCTTGAGTAAGTCTGAGTAAGTACTGTTACAGTATATGCAGGTAAGAGTGGGTCAGCCACAATAACAGAGTAGCTGTATTGACGTTGGGCTCGACAGGATGGCTGCGTATTTACAACTCGCCGGAATCACTAAATTGCTCGCGTTGCTTGTGGTATTTATCAGCTCTTCTAGTAAGTATGATGAATATTTTTACTGCAGCTCTGAAAGTGTCGCATCAGCAGTCGCTTGATATCTATGATGACGCAGTATTTCCTAATTTGGATTACAATTCACCCCATGGGTATCGGCGCGTAAACCAATTAATTAGGATATTGTGTGGATATTTTAATTATAATGTTGAAACAGTCGCCAAAATTTAGGCTACAATACCCACAAGACGGCATGCGTTAGTTATAATTAAAACTCATTACCAAGCTCAGTCGAATATGTCGATCGTTTCAACTTATGCTAACGCGTTAACGGCTAGTCGGCAACCCATCTCATTTCGTAAGAAATATCTAGAAACCCTATTCAGTTACACCAGTAGGGTAATTAAAACGACTCGCCGCCCGATATGAGTTAGATGGCGATTTTGATGAAGTAAGCGATGTAAGCCGCAGTGGTGTAGGAGCATATACTGCCGCCCATGCATTTGTGAAAAATGCCGCCCAAATTTGGATATAGTTCCAACAATCTTTTCAATTATATTTATGGAAAGCATGCTCCTGTTTGTTTGTTTTGAGGTAGCCTAGTCATGATGTGTGTCGACTACTGGTCATCTACACCAGGCCAATTTTCATCATTTTTATTCCGAAGCTGCCGACTTGTAGCACTGCCCACAATCCATTGGTGTTGCAGCCGTGTATTATACCACTACTGTATTTTGCCACAAAGCTTGCTTTGTTGACTTAAAAAAAAGGTCATCACCTCACGCAGCCTGCCACCAATGGCGCGGAGCCATATGCGCCATAGGTGGCTGCTACGCCACTATGTAAGCGAATTACTTTGACGATGTCAGATTACACTTTGGCAATGTCACGATCTACTATTGTCTAATGATGGGCAACGTGGGGCTCAGGAACGAAACAACACTTTATCACCCCCCCCCACTCCCCGTAACGCTAGTCATGGGTACCGCATATGGTATTTTACACTATTAGGAGGCTCTATTCTAGCAACACCTTTATTCGCAAACAACGGTATTACTGGAAATTCAATTTGGGAGGCTGAATGCAGTTGTAACTGTTACATTATTCATGATGTTTCGAGTACATTGATCAGTTTATATCAGGTTCATATTCGTTTTCACGATTCCTGAGCTGCCACAACTAAACGGCATGAGCTAGTTGTAGAGTTTCTAAACACTGATTACGCAAATCCGGTATCGATTATATACCGAATTATACCTAGCCAACACTAAAATTGGAGTTCTGTAATCGACTTAATGTGTAGATTGGAGAATATCGGTAAATCCTCGGAAATACAATTCGATTTCCGAAGTTGCTCCCTCTTATAGGCAGTTTTTGTAGGGAGTGATTTATTAATTACACGAGCTTTCGGAGTTCTGCTCCTTCATCAGGTGACTAACGAAGTCAAAAATATGATACTCCACAAGGAGAAAAAATAACGCAATTGGTACTGGAAATAAAGAAATCCGAAATTTCACTGCCACCGGGTACAACAGCTAGAAGCAATGAATCGGATATACCCATTGCTAACCTGTCTAGCAAAACTCTGACGCAATCCCAAATCGATGTTCTTAGTCTTAATTTGAAATTCTGCCCTACTCAAAAATTAGATCCTTACGTGCTAGCCGGAGACACCGATGAATTTGACAGGAAAATTAGAAACGAGTTTCATTTTCATGACTTTAATTCCAAGAATGAAGTATCTCAAAATGGGGACGAGACAAGTGAGCAAATTAGCAAGAAGCCCTGAAAAAACATGAAATGGGGGTCACCTCACGGCAAAAACAATAATTTGGACAGATATCTAGAAAGTTTCCACAATCAAATTAATGCTACATTAATCAGTAAGTCCAAACATCTGAACAGCAATCACAACGACAATCTCACGAACGAACAGAAAAGGGCAATCACAGAACTTAAACAGGATGAGAGCATCGTAATCAAGCCATCTGATAAAGGAGGGAAGGTGGTCGTTATGGACTTAAAAGACTATATAGCAGAAGACTACAGACAGCTGAACGACTCTAATTCATATCAAAAATTATGTAACGATCCGACGAAGGAACATACAAATCAGTTGAAGGATATTATAAAATCTTTGTATATTAAGGAAGATGAGAAATGAAAGCTCAGTATACCATCCGATTTCTCTCTCGGCCGCTTCTATCTCCTACCGAAATTGCACAAAGCAAATATTCCTGGACGTCCCATCGTGTCGTGCAACAAAACTCTAACGGAAAACATATACGGGATCGTAGAAAAATGTCTTGAACCGATGGTGAAAAGCACACCAAGTTTTTGTCGCGACACCACGGACTTCTTAGACTCAAGAACGTCAATCACTTGAAATCAGGAACGGTTTTAGTCACCATGGACGTATCATCCCTGTATACGAGTATTCCGCATAAAGATGGCATGGAATCTGTCGAAAGATCTCTTGCAGAAAGTGGGCATCCATTGAAAAAAGCATCATGGAACTAATCAGCTTCACGCTGACGCACAACACGTTCGAATTTAGCCAAGAGATCTTTCTACAGCTTCAAGGCACGGCAATGGGCACGAAATTTGCTCCGCAATACGCGAACCTTTTCATGCACCATTTTGAGAAGGATTTCATGGAGACTCAGTCATTTCGGCCTATATTTTACACGCGGTATATCGACAACATATTTATGATATGGACCCACGGCGAACGGTCTCTAAAAACATTTCACGAGTCCTTAAACCAATTCCACCCTAATATTCGTCTAACCATGGAAAACGCAATGACTGTAGTCCCTTTCCTCGACACGCTCGTCAATATCGAAAAAGGCCGTGTTTACACGTCACTCTATCGCAAACCAACTGACTCTGGTAAGATTTTTAACTACCATAGTTTCCGTTACACTGCAAAAAAGGAATAGTCTACAGTAAATTCCTTCGAATTCACAAAATCTGTTCGAAGGAAGAGGATAAAAATTGGCATTTGGAAGTTTTGAGACACGAACTGACCAAATCTAGCTAAGACCAACAGCTAATAAAGAATCAAATAAAAATGCCCTCAATGTGCCACGCGAAGACCTCCTTGATTGCAGTCGGAATAACAACGCGGAACACGAGATCGCAGAGTGCCGCTGGTCACTACTTATTTTCCGGGAGCAGAAAAGATCCGTAAGATTTTGCGAAAACATCAGCGAATACTTGATAATGATCCAAAATGCAATGAAGTGTTCCCGAAAAGGCCTATATAAGCCATTCGGCAACCACGCAACTTGCGGAACATTTTAGTGAATAGCAGACTACCCCGGTCAAAACAAAAAACAACGTGGAAAATTGTGGACAATCGTCATGTAAGACGTGTGCTATTCTCGATAATAATACTGTGATCACAAGAGGACATGCCAACCACAACACCAAAGGCCATTTCACTTGCAAATCAAGTCATTTGATATACTTGATTCGCTGCCGGAAAGGATGTACCAATGCGTGGTACGTTGGGGAGACCAGTCAACCTCTCCATAAGAGAGTAAATGGACATCGACATGATATCTCGAAAGTCAACAAATCGAAGCCTGTCGGTGAACATTTTACTTCGGCTGGTCACTCGGAGAACGACATAATAATCAACGCATTGGTCGGGAACATTGAAGACTCTACCCTACGCAAGGCTACTGAACAAAAATATATTGACAAATTCGATACATTCCGACAAGGTCTCAATATAGATAGAGGGTGCATGTCTCTCTACACTATGTAATACTTCACTTGTCACCTTTCCGCATGTGTATTATACTACAAACATATTATATCGTAGCCAATTTTCAGGAGTACAGCTTACTTTATGCGTTTCTAATATAAACTAGATATTAGTGCCTATGACGTCATAAAGTACACGACTTTGGAATCTGAAAAGTTCTTACCCACTATGATGTCACAATCTGTATATGTTCAAATTCAAAATCTTTTTGCGTTGCTCTTTTTGCGTTACTTTCGCTTTAACACCTGATAAAGGGTCTGAGCTCCGAAAGCTCGTGTATCTGATAAAGTTATATTCATACAAGTTGACGTTAAATAGGGTGTGAATGCTATATATCGTCTGCTATCGGCGCAACAAAGTATTCAAGCATTTTCATGATATTTGTAAATCGCAAAACGCTTCTGTATTTTTCTGTGCAGTTTCTGTACTGTATAAATATGGATCTATATATATCTCCATCAGACATGGTGTGATTACTTCATGAATGTAATCGATTGCGATTACGATTACTTCTGAATCATGCGATTACGATTACGATTACAGCAAAAACAGGAAGTAGTCGATTACGATTACGATTACTTTGGACACGATTACTCGCGATTACATTTATTTTGCATCTACGAAGTCATATTGGAAGACAATACATGAATTGCGCTGAAAATGCCAAATGAGATAACAACTTTCTTTAAAAAAGATGAGTCACGATTTATCGTACCCAACGATTGGCATTCTTGCTAGGCCCGTAACTGCCGCACCCCAAATTTCCCAATAGAGTGGGGAGCGAGCTCGAAGGGGGACTCAAAAGTATTTCGTAAACTAACACCAACATAAATTATATTGAGTATTTTCGAGAGATTTAATTACCTTGAAAATTCTCTTCGAACTTCGCGATTTAAATGTCTCTAGATAGCTTGATTTTGAAATGCATACATCGTCCCCTCAAGAAAAAAAGCACGCACAATTAATAGTGATGGGCATTTAGATGCCAGTCATTACCGCGCCACGACCCCCCAAAAGACAGATGCAGTTTCGGCCAACATGTGAGTCCACGAAGTGTGCTACTAAAGAAAGACCTTGACCGAAACTTAGGGTATGTGTCTATTGTCAATAGCCACTCTGGGTGGGCGTGACTAATAAATAGTCCTTTCCTTCCAATCTGAGCCCGCAATGAAAATGTCACCCGGGCACCCACAGCATTAAAGACATGATAATTTGTGTGTGTGCGTCTCACACAAGTTTTTCTTTTAGTCTGCTACGTTTGGGCTACTACAATATCTTTTGATTATATAACAGACCGGAGGTCGCGAATCAACAACTTACACTAAAGTAATTTTTACAAGATACCAGATATTATAATTATGAATTACGTGCCCCCAGCTCTATACAGGTAAATCTGGCCATCGGGGGCTTAGAGAGCATTCAAAATGAATAGTAATATATTGCAATTACCAATATTATTGACGAAATTCAATCTTCAACTTGAAAATTGTCTACCCTATAGGGGCCCAGGACCAACGTTTGGAGTGGGGACGAAATGCTGTTTTGGTCCTGATTCTAGCCAGAACCCACGCTAAAATAGTATAAGACGATGGCTATGGCGGCAGGTCCACATTTTGATTGAATTGTGAAATAATGATTGGCGTCCGTGTCAGGTAGAGTCATGTGAGAATAACAGAATGTGAACATAAAATTCTGCCTTCAACTTAATACAGATAAATGTACTGCAAGCTGCCAATACGAGAAACGGCTAAGAACGGCTCGGCTATGTTATATATCAGCAGCTGTTGATTTTTAATGCTTCGCAGTGGAAATCGTAATGTTTTATTTGACGAGTACATAATTTCAAATCTTTGTCCACTGTACGTACGTACAACATACGCCGACTACTCACCAAGCAGCAACAGTCAAACTGCGTTTAACTAAGCATAACGAAACATCAATACACAGGTTCCTATTTTAAACTAGGCAGAGTGGTGATTAATTATCCTGGTGCGAGGTTGTGGCGTCCGGAATGTATTGATAACCTGATATACAGCATGGCGGGAATTCTTACAATAACACTAATGTACATCGAATATCTATTGTGTGGATACTTCTTACGCAACGCGAGCAAAGCTAATATGCTACATCTGACGTAATAATGAGCGGTGGGATTTGACAATCAGACGTTTGTGCTATCACTTCCAGGTATAATATCTCTTCCTTGTTCACGAATGTTCAGTTTATGTCATAGTCCTTGTACAAGTAAAAAGTAATCGTTCTTTCACAAAGAAATCGATTAGATATGGGAAGTAGTCGATTACGATTACGATTACTTTGGAATTTTTTCGAATGTAATCGATTGCGATTACGATTACTTGAAAATGCTGTAATCGTCGTAATCGATTACGATTACTAATCGTGATTACCCCATGTCTGATCTCCATCGGCCATACGTTTTTGTTTGCATTTCAAATCACTTGTAAGTGGGTGTGTATTTATTTACCGACCGCATAAGATGAAGTCATTCTACTCGTTGTTGCTGCACTGCTTGTAAACATGCTTCTAATAAATACGATCACAATAATAATATTACCACCATTTCCGCGTTAAATCGTAAGTGGCCTGCATTGGAAATTACATGTGGGTGTGGACATTGTTGTTTGTAGAGCACCTGTGGATGGACGCAGATACCACTGTTATCATGAAATATTATTTCCTCCTAATTTAACCACAAGCCAGAACTTCTTCCATTGTATGTCCTGCATACGATTTTCTTGGTTGCTTCCGTGTGACTTCTATTGCTAACCGATGGCAACTATCAGTTGGTGCGAGTATTGGCGTGATACACACTGCATACCACGAGGTGATCAAAGTAGTCCTCGTTGCTACTCAAGTAGAAGTGGGAGCATAGCCCTGTTACAACTTAATTATATTACACGTCACGATGGCAATTTCCAGCATATGTGAGAATTACTTCAAGTGGAAGTTGACAATGGAGATCGGAAAAGCAATCAAGTTAGTAGCTTTAAAAATGAGTTTTGTTGAGGCGTCGCATACTCTACTAATCACTGGTAGGTTTCTACTTTCGAAATTGTCGTTTGCATCTTCGCGATGAATGCCATATGCCGGGAGGTGGTCAGTAACGAAGTACTTCTACTTTTTCGAAGTAGTTTTCCTTCACTTCTGGTACTTATTCAAGTAGATCTGATTTTCGCTACTTCTACTTACTTACTTTTCGCTATTTTCAGTTTGTCAAGTAGAAGTAGTTTAATTCTCTAATCAGGAAAATAGCCTGAGGAATTTCGGGGCTGTTTTCTCGAAGTATCAACATTTAATTTTCATAAAAGTTAAGTAAAGCCCAGAATTTTCGTCGCGCTTCGCGCTCTGCGGATATCGGTGAATATAATTTAGGTAGTGGGTTGGCGTGGTTCCGTTCACACCGCATTGTCGCTCTTTGCCAATATGAACTATTTCATCACAGTTTATAAGGCTCATCATAACGTTTGAAACTGATGTTTCGAAATCTAGCATTTACTTATCATATAGTAATCTAACAGTTCATGGCGTGTCCTAATCTGGAAAAGTGGACTCTGACTTTTTTTTGGTTTTATAGCTGTTTTAGCATACCATCTTTGAAACTTTCTGACTGAAGACGTGAAATGCATATATAATTTGAGTTCAAATTAATATCAGTTCCTTTGTCTGGATAACATGCATGTTGAAATATAAAAGCAATTGTAGTAATGACTTTAATTTCCGGAAATAAATCTACACGATATGGCATTTTTACGATCCACCATATTTTTTATTAACGTTTACTTATCGCGCAAAGTGTTTTCACCTTATCCTATACAACTTCTCGTTATTGCTCTTCGACTAAACTACGGGCTTTATAATATGGCGGAGTGCGCCATACCATGATATTTTCTAAAACGTGCTGTTCGAGTAAACAGAGGATTAGAATCGCATTTCCATATCAATACTATCATTTGCATTCCATGATGCGGACGAATACTTATGATATCGAGCATTGGATACTGCCGGGGATGCATCAATATGAATCAAGCTTGGCACCTTTGCATAGTTCAATTCGCACCTTTTGACAATCCATGCGAACGAATTACGACCGTTTTCAAAACTACTTACTTACTTGAGTAAATTTGAAGTCAGTAAATTCTACTTCTCCTTCAAGTAGTTTTAGGTTTCTTATGGAATAAGTACTTCTACTCGTACTTGAGTATATTTTTTACGTCACTACTTCTACTTCTACTTGAGTAGCTTTCTCGACTACTTTGACCACCTCTGCATTCCTCGTGACACTACAAATGGGTTAAATTACGAATATATATTCAGCTACCTTGAAACAAAGATTGTATTTATCACCAGGTCGTCATGAAAATATTATTGCCAACGTCATAAAAGCCTACCCCGAAATGATTTTCAACTTTACGAAGTCCAAACTGTAAAAAATGACTATTTTGGCCTAATAAACTCTTGAGTAGAACTAGACGTAGTCACAAACATCAATTTCTGGGTATGTATGGTACAGCTAGGCAAAACCTATTTGAGTACTTCGGAAAAGTAGAATTACTTCGTTACTGACCGTATCTGTTCATAATGCATGCTACATCTTGTTCTCAATGTAGCCAGCTATTTTCATAAACTGACAGCCTGCATATAAAAGGACATCTTGGAAACTGTACATAAGTGTATATATGTTTGTCGGCCTACTGTGGTCTGCTGGCAATGCTGCTATGCCAGGGGTGGGCAAACTACGGCCCGCGGGCCGCATGCGGCCCGTGAGAGTCTAAAGAAACTTTTAAAAAATATTGATAAAATGCGTATTAAAAATCGAATTAATGCAGGGACTTGATTAACTTTTCTTCGTATATTTCATCATGATAATTCTAAGACAGTGGTTCTCAAACTGCTTGGCGCGCCCCCCTTGGGGGCGTGAAAGCATCTGAAAGGAGGCGCGAAGCTGAGCTGAACTGAACAAATTTTTCGCGCTCCGCGCGATTTACTTCCAATTCAAAGTTAATGCTCTGTATTTAGTCTCTCATCCACATGTCGTAACCTTCCATGCCATCAAACTACCCGTTGGGTTTGCTAGCATCCTGGTTGCGTTTTGTGATATGACGATAAGGGGGCGCAAAATCTTTCACCATCATATGGGGGGAGGCCTGTCTTAAAAAGTTTGAGAACCACTGATCTAAGGTAAATACTTAATATCACAGCGGGATAGCTGCAACGAGATTGATATAATTTGGATCACGAGTGGGATTTCAGATTCGCCACTCCATTTTTAATTATTTCAGTGTTGTGCTTATAATAAACGATTTGGGCGTGTCTTAGGTAGATTCATTGTCTGTATGCGTAGAATTGGGGTATTTATATTTTATCTACACATAGTAGAAGCGTGTTTGAAGCTGACATGGTTATGATGCTGTCAGCACTGTGTGTCCTGGAACTGAGCCAAAAGTGGACAGATCGCTGCTCACAGATTTAAATTTCAATCCTGTTCTAACAATCGAGCCAACCGACTTTCATATTTTTGACAAATTGGTTATTGAGGTCCGCCAGCCTATGAAATCTCGCCACTATATGTTTCTGACGCGTGTACGATATCATCAAAGCAATGTTTGGCTTGTTTTAAATAAGAACATATATTATCTCCATGTCCTCACTATATAATCAAATATCAATATTGCGTTTTGGTTTATAATCTAAATTTTATATAGTGCGGCCCGCGAATGGATTCAGATGTTGAATGCGGCCCGCGAGCTCAAAAGTTTGCCCACCCCTGTGCTATGCTATATTCACTCAATTTCAATAAAGTCACAGCCAGCCATAGAAGTCGAATAGGACATTTTTAGTGCAGGACGGGTAGCATGCCATATGGATATTGCGATGGACGGCAAATGTGTAGGCCGATATTATGTATTCATTATTGAATTATTTCATGGTTGTTCAATGCATTAGGTATTCTTTCATGATGTATTTCTGTCACTAATGGCTGAGCTCGGGTTGCGATCAGGCTCCAGCGTAAAGATTAAAACCGGTGGTCCTTAACCTTCACTAACCTTGGGTACACTAATGCTAATTTGCAAGCCTTCACAAACCTCAAATTTTCGCTGAGTCATGATAACAAATCTACCACAATTTGCATTTAGCTAGACATCGAATGCATTACTATAGATTTCTGGTGCACAGAATGAATTGTGCATCGATATAGCGTTGAAAGAACAAATTCAAAACATCATCATGAATATATAACGCAAATCAATGTAACTTCTGTAGTTCGCTTTCAGACACCAGTTCAGAAACCAGGGGCTTCCCTTTGGAAAGTGACATTGTATTATTCGGTGGACTCTAAACTAGGGTTGGAATACGTCCGGAATTTCCCGGACATGTCCGCAATTTCACTGCTCAAACTAGCGTCCTGGAGGAATTTCTAAAATATGACAAATGCCCGGAATTTTGAAGACTTGACGTAGACTCATAATTTTTTTTCGTAAATCAGCCTTAAAACAATATTTTTTGGGAATATTTATGCTGATGCATGATATATTTCTTCGCGCTGCGCGCGATTTACTATTACATTTATTGAATTTAATATGGTGACTACCACCCTCGC
>ATSW01015851.1:0-12884 GCA_000444245.1 Botryllus schlosseri | reverse complement strand
TCCCAGTAATGCATGAGCGCCAAGCAGGGAAGCCATGGATACCAGTGTTACTAATCAGGTCTTTGGTCTGACCCCGGCCGGGAATCGAACCCACGACCTACCGATCAAGAAGCAGGACGCTTAACTATTACGCCATCCATTCCCTTTTTCTGAGGGCCATGTTCATATATTTTCAGTGACCTGGCCAGATTGGATGTAACTTACAATTGATTATTCCCGGGACAATCACTTTTATCTGAGATAATGACACAGACCCATGTTTAGTCGAAAAAATAACTGCCAAATCATGAAATTTAGGGTGTATTCGAATGTGCTGATAATCAACGCAGTCACTAAATAGCTTGCTGGGGGTGTCCCTGTGTGAACTAAATAGAATCAGATAACAATCATCGCCATGGTCTACCCATGTCATGTGCATACCATAAAGTTACATGATATTTATCGATACACGACGAATTTGTTGGAGCGATACTAGCATTCAAGTCATACATCGTTTTAAATTGTAATACAACGTTTCTAATGAGTTTCTCTGTGAACACGACTTTCTGGGACCCGGTAGTTACTATGCAATGAAGCTCCATCACATCACGCCGGGGCCTCTCATTTTAGTAGTGAAACAGTCTCTCAAGACTATGTCAGTACAATAACAGCGAAATCCATCGACAATGACGAACGTTCGAACGAACTTTATAAAGTGCGTGCATTTTACAATATTATGATCCTACTAACCCAGGGGTGGGCAACATACGGCCCGCGGGCCGGATCCGGCCCGCGAAGGGATTTTGTCCGGCCCGCGGACAGTTTTCTGTCTTACATGATAATGTGGCCCGCGGCCCCAGTATTCAGTGATTCCCTGCTACTTGCGTAAACGTCAGATTTTAGTGACTGTATGTTATTATACACATGTATGCGCACTGCGCAGTGAGCGAGGGTGGTGCTTACTCGTAAGTTAGTCGAAGCGAGAAGACTTGCATTATCGGCATTTACGATGTACTCAACCCTAATGTCATTTGTGGTAATGATGGTGTTTGTCGACTACAATGGTCATTTACACTAGGCCGATATTTCATATTTTTGATCCCGTAACCGTCGACTTGTAGCACGGCACACTTCTAGGCTTTTGTAAGACATCGCTTATGTCAGGGGTCGCCAACTCGAAACGGGTCGCGGGCCACTTTCAAATTTTGTTGAGGCCGCGGGCCGCATCAATTCAATGTCGAGATAAAATAGGCCACACAGTTGAACAACCACGCTATATCTCGTCACCTACTAAACCAGGGTGGCCAACCTGCGGCCGTAGAAGGGAAATTAGTGGACAAGTAATTCAATTTGCACCGTATGTGCGGGCGGCCGTCGACATGCAATTTTAATTTACAAATTGAGTCTCGATTTTTTGAGAGATCCCAATCAATCTTGAAATTTTCTTCGCGCTGCGCGCGATTCAATGTGACTTCGTTTATCGATTTTAATATAGTGGCGACCTTTGCAATCATAGCCCCACAGTACAGACGTGAACAGCAGAGGAAAATGATGCGCCTCATATAGAAGTACCAACTCGGAGTCTTGTACTCCTCACTATACGGACAATCTTGATGGTAGGTCAAGAAATAATAGCATGCAACCAAGTGACTAATTATAATTGGCCCACCCGAAGATGCATCATCATTGTTATCTTGTCCTAAATTTTCGAAAAACACACCCTCCATCAAATCTACAGTTGAATCTGAGGACATCGGATGAGAAATGATATGAAAAATACTATTATTTGTGACGAAATTCATAGGTGAATCGGGAAATATTTTCGCGCTTCGTGAGGTTATGTACGGCCCATAACATAACCATGACCAGTCACCAGTGACCACTCGCGAAGTCGGTGCGTATAGTAAGCCTATGTGATTAAATGGATAAGTCCGGAGTTCACCGGAAAAGGACATGGACACTATAAGATGTGTATTTGGCGTCCAGATAGTTCATTACGTCTATGCCCTGGAATGCGGCCGTAGGCTACTTGAGTAGTCGAAATGCGGCCGTGAATGGCAAAAAGGTTGGCCATACCTGTACTAAACCCTAATGAAGAGATATATTGGTGAATTTGTAGTACCGGGCTTATCGAACGCCTTGAAATCTTAATTAGGGATTGCACCGTGTTGATCGATCAGAGAGAAGCAAACATAGTGGTGCCTGTATGACAATGCTGTTCTCAAATCCACATTGTCTTCGTCATTATTGGCGAGAAATGGCTTTGAAGTTACATTGCTGTCGTTAAAATACATTCATTAAATACGATTTATTCCTTGTATATGTGGAGAAATGGGCGAATAATGTATCGATTCAGCAATCCGGCCCGCCAAGTATTTAATTTTCCTATATCCGGCCCGCCGACTGGAGAAGTTGCCCGCCCCTGTACTAACCTAATTATTAATTTTCGAACGTAAAACTGACCTGACGAACATCACGTTGAAAAAAAATCAGATTTCTTGGGTGAAAACCCAGAAACCCAGGTGAAGCTAAAAAACAGATATGGGTGGAAAAACCCAGGAGTGGCATGTCTGGGTGGGCAGGCCTGCTTCATGCGCGAGCGGCATATCAAAAATATTAGCTTTAAAAGAGCCACCTAGGCTGCAAGGTGTTAAAAATCAGGCTTATCTGACGTAATTGACGTAATCTGTCGGGAAAAATAGTCTCTAAGTCTAAATGATAATTTTTCAGGATAAAACTAACTATTGCTTTATCACCGCACTACAACGCACATGTTAGTACTCCGCATGTGAGACGATGAGATGATTGATCATTGGTTGATGACAAGGGATCCATTGTTGCGTGTGAAACGTTTATATGTGAACTCGATTCAAGAGTTCAATTGCAGATTTTTTGACCCTGTAGTCGTGTAGTGCCACCTCCTAAATTTTACAAGTCTTGCGTAGACCAAGAGAAAAGAAACAACACGAAAATAATACATATATTGTTAACACGCGATAAATGCATCAATTTATATTCAGTGTAAACCTTTCTAGCAAAATGGCGAAACGCTGTGCATCTGTGCAATCAAAGGATGAAAGCGCCGTAGTTTGCCCACGCCTGTCATGTAACAAAATGCTGACTGCACATTCCTGATACATTATACCAGAGGAAAATTCGGCCATAAAAACATCCGAGAAACAATACAACACTAGTGAAACATTGCCCGAGTATACAGATGTGCTTTCCGGCATCACAAGATCATCTTTGGCAAGTTTATAATGGTACGACGCGCAGTGGTTTCGTACCTTTTTTAGTCCAGTTCCCCTTAACATAAATTTTCATGATGTAATGCCCCCCATATTTGAGGGTTGTATTAAAGACAATGTGGTAGAGTTCTCTGTCTCTGTCCCTGTCTGGTCGTTTCTTTGTGGTTGGGACTTGTCTATTGTACATGTACAATTGTACATATTACGCCCTTGAATCGTGCCTGATGACCAATCGACTGTAATTAACTATCGAATAATTATATTGAACTATATTTTGGGGATGAAAATCAAGGTTATTAGGCCTATAACGAACGCGGTTCCAAGCTCATACCTATCGGGTTCGACACATATGTAAGCACTAAGCACACACTCCAATTCCACCTCTATGATTGGCGATGCGGTGACGTTGAATTGAGTTGAGTTTTTTTTTTGCTTTGTCCGACTAGTAACTCAATTGAAAATATGATATAAGCCTATATGCAGGCCTAACGTATGCGTATGAAGCACCTAACCCTCCACTTCACATTACCCATAATAACCATTTTATTTGTGGAAACATTGCATACATCGTGCGTGCTAATCGCGACGAACAATTTCAAGATTTGATGGATCCGCGACTATTTTCTTAAGAGAACTCCGACTCCGACTCCTACTCCGACTCCAACTTCGACTCCAACAGTATTACCAATTTACTTCGAAAATTATATGCCACAGCTTAGTGACGTTTAAATAACTATCATATAACCATTGACCATATACAAACATATGATTAACGATGACATGCAAAATTGTTTCATTGTGGCACAGCTCGAATTTTTAACTATGCAATTAACATGAAAGAATGCCTTTCTAACTATCCTTCATTTTTTATATTTTAGTAGTTTTTATAACATGGACTCTCTAATATCCTAATATGTATGAATCGTTCAAACATGGCATATATCCAGGTTGTTCAGATTTGAAAAATTGTCCGGAAACTTCGTTCGCCGTATTCCAAATGATTGGTAAGTATATAAAAACACTTATATAAGCGATTTTTGTTATGTTCATCCTGGTCTTCCTTCCCCTCAAAGCCCCCAGATATCCACGGGGCAATTCTCCTTCTTCAATGAACGATTCAAAACAAGTCGATGTCAACCGTGCAACCAATACATGCTCCCCATGAACATGATAGACAGGATGTGCAGAGCAAAACGGAGATGCGTATGGCCTTTACAGGACTGCGCTTAAGTACAATTTTGAAAACATATATATTTTATTGCAAAATCCCATCTCCACTTAGCCGATTTCATCTGATAACGTCATACAGCAATAAACCGGTGACATGGTCAACACCAGATATCCCGTAGTAAAGAGAATTACCCCGTGGATCTTTGGGGGCTTTGACGGGATTGAAAATCAGGATGAAGATGACCAAAATCGCGTATAAAAGTGTTTCTATATATTAATTAAAATATCAATTGGGATACGGCGAACGAGGTTTCCGCACACAAAAAAAATCTGGTAGATTTACAAAGAAATTTCTGTAAATTTTACAACGAATTACCGGTCGCAGCCAATAGCAGCGTGTAGCTTGTCATTTTACATTTTGATATGTAATATCACATTAATTTAGCTGCTAAGTCAAGTTACCAGAATTTCTTCGCAAGGTTACTGACAGTTACTCGCTACGGCATTTTACCAAGCTATTGGCAAAATTGATTAGCTTCCAAGCCCCAGCAACCAGTGGATACGTGGAAGTGCATGTCACTGTGATATCATTCTCGTTGCGATTTGACCTGATTCAACCTCGTTCGCGAGACGGATTAGGTCACACGGAACTGGTTGACCCTAGTACCAATTTCGGTATAGTGCATAGTTGGGTGCAAGAAGCAGCTGATAATGTAGTTACACCATAGACATTATATTAAGGCTATGGCTACACGGTCGGTCTCGGCGGTTAGATTTGTTGTAACAGATAGGGCTAATGAGCTACAAAAATCAGTTTAAGATATATAATCTTATTCCTGCTAGAAATATCAGCACATCAGGCTCAGTTGACCATTTCTTAATGGCGGACACGGCGACCTATAATAGGTTACCTTAGGTTGCGCGTTGCGGGTTTTTCTTAGATTCGTAGTAAACAACCAACAATCAACTGTGACATCACAAATAGCATCCGGTTAGGTAAGTAAGTAGGGAACCACACGTGGAGCAATAAATATCAATATATACGAAATTAGATGCAAAAGAAAGGGACTATAGGTGTTGATAGATGTTTCTGTATGAAAAACCAACCTGGATTGAACATTATAACGTGGACAGTAAATATTATTGGTGGCATATGTGAGCGGATGAATATCACTTATTTCAAAGTCGTCTGCGTGTCGAGCCGAGTAGCCGACTGGTCGGCCATTAATATTGAGCTTTGGGCATGCAAANGCTGACGGTGCGAAGCTTGTGACTTGTGATTGAAGAAAGTAGAGACTTTCGTTNAAGATTCCCAGGACTGATGAATGGGATGCGCATCGTAAAAGGTACAGTAGCCNACTGTATAGTATTAGTTACCGTGAATATCTACNACTGTGCACACCACCCGGATGACTTAAGTTTCATGATTTAAATATTTCAGTCGCCCCATTCTCTATTTTGGGATATTGGTCGACTTGTATAATGACCTGCGACACCACATCATACTCTACCGCGGAGTAGTTGAAACTGTTAGCTTGTTATTGACATTTATCGGGTCATAGCTTAGATATGTTTTCATCCACTGCTCGGTATGTTTGGCTCACATGCCGCATCAAATGAGGCACCTTTTCTTTCAATACATTGATCATTTAAGTCATGAATCTCTGCTATATCATGTCAAATGAGGAGTCGTCAACTCACAATGTACCAGTACCGGTACTTCAAGACTTGTTATATTTTTGTTAGCCTATTTGTCTTGGTCTTTATAAGTCATGTCTAGGTTAGCAACTTGGCTTAGTATAGCGACTTACGCATGAATTATTTTTAGTGGAACTGCAAGATACTAGTCACACAGACGGAATGAAGACGAGAAAAAGAAACAATTGGAAGTTTATCCGGCGTTGGAATTAATTCACCTTTTCTTGGGACCACTCGTGCTATATTTGCATGCCTCGTAAACAAGAATTATACCTCCAGCAGCAATACTTTTTCATCGTGAATCATGAATGCATATACAGTTGTCCTAATGTCGTCTTGAGAGCGTGAAGAAACTTTTGCGGTATTTTGGCATCGCGTTGCTTTGGATATAGGTATGGATGTAGGCTGAGACGTGAATTTACAAGCTGGCATGTAATCTGATTTACAAGGACAGCATGTAGGGTTGTAGGTAGGTAGGTAAGGCGGTAAAATTACAGTCTCGGTGGTAAATGTACAGAAGAAAATGTAGATTGAATATACCAGAGGTGACTGTAACATTACAGTCTGGCATGTAAAGTTAGATTACCGGACGGGTGTAAGGTAAATTTACATTGAGTGACGGTAATGTTATGTTACTGCCAAGTGGCTGGCCACCCTGCTTCCAGACATTTCGCGGTAAATCGAGGTAAATTTTTTTTTCAGTGCGGAGAATTTAGCAAATCAGAACAACTCTAATATCCAATCATGTATAGGCCTATTTAAAATGTATAGATAAAATAATCGAAGTGTAGCTTTTGTGTATGAGTCAGCAACTAATACAGAGATGTAATTTACTAATTTTCTCATACTTTCTCACACTATACTAATTAAAAGCACACGTAATCTCACTACTAATAAACATCGGTCAGAAACGAAATTTAGGAAGTAGTTAAAGTATCACATGTCCAGTCCAGTCTACATGCACTTACTCAAGTATTCAAGCAGTCTTTCTTAAAGCAGTCTTTCTTAATCATTTGTTCGACCCAAGCAGCTAGCTATACTACAAATAGTATTAATTTTGTCAAGTGAGAAGCTGCGTTTGGTTATATTTACATAAATTTACAATTTTACAAAACCAGACGCTGTATTTACTCTGTCACAGTATCATGATAATATAATTTCGAAAATTGCATCAATTTAAGACTGCATCGCGAATATGCATATTGCGTTTTTGTTGCTTTATGCAACTTTAATGTAATTTGCAAATAATGTCCAATTTTATCTGTATCAAGGGTGGCCAGCCTTTTCGGCCAAAGGGCCACACGAGATTTAAGAACATTTGCGCGGGCCACTTGAGTGTTGATGTCCCTCTTTTTAGTCGTCCGATAGGGGCGAACCGAATTATGTGACGATGAAAACAAGACTTACATTACTACGCTCTAAAATTGATATAATTATGTCACCAAAACTCTGTGTGCAACTGTGCAGTGCGCAACTGTGCATTCAAGTCCTGGTCGCGCTAAGCGCGAAATCTTTCAAAGGTAATGAATTAATTCGATCAATGAATATGTTACTTGCGTATATTGGGCGTCGTCTCTGTATACCACTGGGCTCAATTGGCAAGGACAGGATTATTCGGCGCTTAGACATAGCAATATCGAAGGTTTCGGTGAACATGTCTCTTTTATTTTATGCAAATGTTTCATCGCCGACGATCTCGCTGCGAGCACACAAGCGAAGTCGCATGTTGGACGACACGTTATCTCCTAATTGCGAATATATAGTTCGACTCAATTCTGTAAATTGCGCGTATTTATAATTTTCAGGACGGGGCTCTAATACTAAATGCAAGAAATCGTGTGACAGTAATCAAGTGCTAAGAATAATTTCAGGTCAAATATATCTGCTGGAGATATTCTACTTTATGGTCTTGCAATTTTGGTTGGCCTTGCAATTTTACCTGACGCTATAACTAATTTCGAGAATCATCTCGCAGGCCACACAAAATCTTCTTGCGGGCTACGGCTTGGCCGCCCCTGATCTATATCATTACTAATAACAGTGATTTATTGTACATAAAAATCATATTTCAGTTATTATTAGTGATTTAAAGATACCTTTGAAAGCAATAGTTTTCGTAATAAAGAAGTTGGAGTCGGAGTCGGAGTCAGGGTCGTTTTCGCAAACTCCGACTCCAGTCAGTATTTTTCCACGACTTCGACTCCGGCTCCATTGACCGAAAATTAGCCAAACTCCGACTCCGACTCCGAATCCACCGACTCCGACTCCATTAACCGAAAGGAAGTGTTTTAAAACACCATCTGTTTTAAATGCAACCTCAGATGCGCATGTTCTAATAAATCTAGGGACATGCTGTTTTATGCGGTCGTTCTTCCCACGAGGCTTCATAACTATGGTATGCGGTTAGATCAGCAACACGCATATCGAAGGCACATAGAGTCATATTAGAGTGCAAGAGTATATCCTATAGTGTTTTTACCATCAGAGTATCATGTTTATGACGAATTTTCCATCTTATTGCGATTGTTGATGCCCACTATCTTCCTTTCTTTCTTTCCTCGTGGTTAACTACCTTACTTTGACAAATGTATAACAGAGGAAATGTAACAATATCATCATCATTGGTTTATTAGCAATTTTATCAGTTCAATACATCACAAAAATGCGATACAATGAAAAGACAGGAAGATGTCGAAGCGACTTGAAGTATTCTATCGAATCAGACACATTATGGAAGCGTGGCGTACAATATGATCTTGAGAAACGGGATAATCGGTTAGTATATAGCCGGGAGTCAATGGTTTGCAATTGAAATGTGATGACATTTTCGTGAAATTCGATACTACTGCCTATTTTTGAGTTTACTCTATGTGGATCAGGCTTATACAGTGCAAGGCGTAGTTTTCTGGAGAGGTTGGTCTGATTTTTCCAATGTTTAAGGCTTTTCATATGTAGTGGTAAAAAGATTGGCTAATGGTAAAGTAAAGCACCGTGTCTATATTAAAGGTTCAAAATGTCCCTGCTTGGTTGGTTCCCAGCGAAACAGGATACCATCATTCTTATTTGTTAGAGATTTGATTATCCTTGTCAAAATTGTGAGATTTGCTGCAGTCTTTCGACGCCATTTTTTCTGTTTACTTCACAACTCTTCAACTCATTATTTTGCTACGGAGAACGCAGGTATATAAGTGCGTTAGGCCTATATAATATCGTAAAGAGGCTATTTCATATAACACTATTGAAAAAACTGTGCAAATCTATAATTTGAAATAGAACCTTATGATATATTATCTGGATACGTTAGTCGACAGACTAAACTTCTAGTATTTTTTTCTGAATTACTACGCATTTCGCAATATATTAATCTTACAGTGCTATTATTTAAAAGATTTCTTCCTGTGTATGCTTTCAAAGAAAATTATTGTAATATGCATTTGCAATTCCGACTCCAATTTTATGTAATTCTACCAATGTTATATAGTTGACTCAAATTTTCCATGTTTTCAAAATCAGCTATTTGCTAAAGTGCTGACTTATCACAGTCTACGGACGTTGTTACGTTATTGAAATATAAAAAGGATATCACCACGTTACCATGCACTTTGCCCGATAATTACTTAGGATTTGGAAATGGACATTTTAGAACAGACCAATCCGTTTGCTACTTATCAGGGATATCAAGGAATATACAAATCTTTGTTACTGATCAAAGATTTTGTAGCAAACTGACTCATATGCAGCTGGAGTGTAGATGACTGCATGTAGTGGCTGCTGGGTAATGGCGTCGTCATCAAATTCTAAATTTTTGCCTTTAGTCTGTGGGAAATAGCATCTTTTTGTCATTTGACAATTTTATACATGTGCCATTAAAAACCTGTGATAGTTTCTTTGAACTGGCTTGGATATAACAGTGTAAAAAAGTGCAAAATGCAAGTAATTGCTAAAGTACAAATATCGTTTTGTGGCACGAAGGGGGATACATTTTGTAGAATCAGTGTCTCATCTTCACGATGCATCAAGGCAAAGTGAGATTTATTCAGTAATTCAAGTAAATCCCGTCCCAGAGCATTAGAACGCAATATTTCGAAAACAAGATTTGTTCCTACGCAAGTTTTCATTAAACCAAGATATGGGTGAAACCTTTATATTATATATAAAGAGCTGTCTTTAAACCTACACGGACTATTGACATGTAGCTGCATTACTGCCATTGTTCTTCAATACTTCATCACCTGGTCATCTTGATCAGCAATATATACCTTCGTGTGACGATACAATCACGGATCATTATCATATATGTAACTGTAACTTACTTTCGCATATCTTGTTATCTGATACCTTTTCAACAATTCGTGGTCGCTGGTGTCACGTATCATATAAATGATGTCAATATATTTGCAGTGATATAGACCACCTGGAGGTACAACGAGTGAAACTCCTCTACCCAAACTACAATACTCAGAAGCATTGCAAACCCTATCCGTCTGTGTTGGTATCTGTGAACTAATTCACATGAAGACTAATTGAACTAATATATTCCTTTTATGGCATTTGTGCAAACCATGGGACTCAATGCAATTTATAACTATACCTCGTTTATTATCGCTCAATATTATCATCAATCATTTTTGCAGAGTCACGGCATAGCTGTCGCATGGCTAACGTTATGAAGTTTCTTCGGTACTCTTTTCAATATATATGTTGCTAAAATATTCGAATAAAAACGTATGGATGTGATGGGGTGTACGTATGATGTCCTTGTCAAAGTTAACAGGATGAACAAGTCGTACGATTGGAAAGCCAGTCGAACAGCATATCGAATCAATTCTCCTTTCGACGTGTCGATTGCAAAGTTCTTAATGACGAAGCAGTTTTGACTGCGTTCCAATATCTGGTTGTTCGGTGACTTAATTTTATGGTCATTACGTAAACGAGTCTTGTAATTAAAGCGCTGCTACATAGGAGTGTACTTGGAACTATCGGCGAACGTACTTATTCATGTAAGGCGAAACACTCGAAAGACAGTGAAATTTTGTCATAAATGATTGCTTTCCTTCAATCTCAATCACACGGGTTCTAAACATGGAATGATCCCGAGATTTTATATTAGCCTTAGACCGCATTACAAGATTTTGTGTACACCAGCGACGCCTTGTAGTTTTACATAATGAGAATCTTATTCTGATTGAAGGACATGCAATCTTCTTAAAATACGCATCCATTTATATGGTATCGAGGTCACGTTCCAGGCTTACAAACTGTATAAAATCGGCTTGACAAATGACAGAGGAATCAGATGAAGCACGGTTTGCCTCGGGACGTTCAACCAGAGAAAGAATCCCAAACATAATTGATCTCAACACCATGCGTTGTACCCTGTTCCTTATCTTGCCCTTGTTGGGTTCATCATCGGCATTTTACAGAAACATGTGTAGTTTTTTGCCTCCCGAAAAAGACATGGACTGGAAAAGGGTGAGACACTGCATGGTTCTATTTGTTTAAAAACGACTCATGCGAGTTAGACTCGTCTTAGGTGCGAAGCGGGCCGTGGCGGTGGGCAGCGTATACCCACGACGAGTTACAAGACGCGCTAGCGTGTTCAGATGTTTACATCAGCGGGAAAGGACCCGCCGGAAACGACACGTTTAACATTAGAATCCAATATGGGTAAAATCAAGCTTAACAACTGCCTTTTAGGGGCATTCACTGTTTCGTTTGTTGGCAGAGAATACTTACATCAAGTGTTTGAGATGACGGGAACGTATCGGGGCCACGGAGAATATCATATGCCTTACTTCAGTAAGGGAACGTATAATGATGAAATGAATTAGTGATTTACAATCGTTTCCGTGTCGTATTTGTTTTAGCGGAAAGATGGAGACACATTGTACAGTTTACTACGCCGGTTTGGAAGAGGAGTCGGATTTTAAAGGAAGGTCAGTATTGATAATTGAAATAAAATGGAAATTGCATGATGTTGATGAAAATGGACGATATATTTGATTTGCGTACAACGGCATAGTACGGAATTGTGTCAATTATTATCATCACGTTGTAAGATATTGTTGTCAATTGTCGTCAATAGGGCCGAGGACAATGGTTCGAGTACTCGGATCCGAATGGAGCATTAATTCTACTGATTGAGTGGAGTCATGAGAGATGATCAGAAAGCCCAGTAAATTTATCAACGAAAACTATATAGTTTCATGGAGTATATAGCATAGAAGCCGTGGAACCTCGATTGGTAGCATCGCAGCATACGAAACATGTAGTAAAGACGTATCTGTGAATTCGTGATGAACCCACGTTCAGAAAGTGCAATGAAATACGCATGGTCGCAAAAGATACCGAATTATTATCTTTAATGTGATGTAGAACAGGCATTGTATTCTTTGTGGTCGCATAGAAGGTACATATTTTAACTTTCCATATCTTCATACTGTTAGGACCTCGTAGTGAGTGTTAGTGATAGTCGAATACTTTACTCAATACAGAATCGAATCACTCAGGTCCTCGATAATGCCCAGACCTAGTCAACGTGCTTAACGTGCTTAGTGGAATGCCGCCGTTACCATTAACTTCAGTCAACGTTCACGCCTGATTCGCAATACACCGAAATAAACGGCCGAGACAAGCGTCTACTTGGGAGCACCTAATTTTCATTATAGATCCACTACATTTCGTTGGAAATAAACTGACGCATTCTTACACTATCCATAAGTGTTGCGATTAATATGAATATATGTAAGTCGCATTTCTTCAAATATCACTACAGGTGGAATAAAATGA
>ATSW01015846.1:0-12951 GCA_000444245.1 Botryllus schlosseri | reverse complement strand
AGGATTAAACTACTTCTACTTGACAAACTGAAAATAGCGAAAAGTAAGTAGATCACAAAATATTATGAAGTAGAAGTAGAGAAATCAGATATACTTGAGTAAGTACCAGAAGGAAAACTACTTCAGTACTTCCAAAAGTAGAAGTACTTCGTTACAGACCACCTCTGTGTGATTCCGTTAGCCTCGGCTTATCTCTGTTCAGGTGGGTTTTCGGAACTTGTTCATATGAAATCTAAGTCTTGGATTTCCTAAACACGACCACGACCATGCAATCATGCATTCTAATGCTTGCTTCTGACATGCGGCTGCAGAAATCCCATTAAGTCATTTCGATTTGAAACGATAAAAGTCATCAAAATGTTGCATATATAGTATGTTATTTTCAAGGATGGCGCACACACGCTGTCAATATTTCTAAAAGGCATATGACAGTATCAGGATTATTGAGCTAAAACTTGGGGATCCATGGGATCCTTGACGGAGTAAGAGGGGTCCGAAAAGACAAAAAGGTTGAAATTGAAGTGTACATATCGAGGTGGAATTACAGCATGGGTTGAAGTAGGCTGGACTGTGAGTCCTGACCGATGGAGGTACAAGAATATTTGATACAAATACTCGGGTACCGGCTCATTTCACTGCGGTATAAGTAGCTGTTGATTGTCTAATAGACCTGTCAGTGGCCAGAATGAGGGTCTGACAGATTCTGGCGTGCTGCAGTGCCTTTTTCATCAGCAAGCCAATTGAAAACAAACATCATTCTGCACTTGCCGCGCTGTTGGTCGGTCATCTGGATCTCGTGCGAGCATAACCCGGAACAGCGCCTCCAATTGAGATTGTTTCGCAGTATTTCCACTCGGAAAACATGCATCCAATGAAATATTCAAATTTAGATTTTTCTTGATATTGATGGACCATTCGTCTGGGTCAGGTCCAAATGGATGCCTCCCGTGAGTGACAATGTAATGTCCGTTTAGTCCCAAACAAAACACGTCTGATTTGTAGCCAATTTTATTACTGTGGTATGTTTCCGGTGCCTTGAAGCCATCAGTGCCTGCGGCAGCATTTGTGACCGTTACTCGGGTACGATCACTGCGAATGTTTCTACTGATTCCAAAATCCGATACTTTGATGGTGCGACCATCCCATGATACCAGGATATTACTGGGTTTCAAGTCACGGTGGATAAAATTCTCACTATGAATGTAGAAGACGGCGGATACAGCTTGAAAAAAGAAGGAACGTGCTTTGTCAAAGTCTGCTGGATTTTCATTTATATACTCCCTCAAGTTCTGACGACAAAATTCCAATGCAATAAATATCTGAGGAACAGCCGCTCCGGCTACTTCACCAGAATCGATTATCTTTACAATATTGGGATGGTGCTCAAGTTTTACAAGTGCACGGATCTCCCTTCTGGATTGATCTGTACATCGCACAAATTTTATCGCCAAATCGCGGCCGATTCCATACATATGTTTCTGATAGCCACGGTATACTTCGGTGCCCCGACGCAATGGTTTCGCGTTATACATCACAATGTTCCGTGAAAGTGATAATACGCTCCAATTACCACTAGTTCCAAAACTTCCACTTTTCAATAGTTCATCAAAATCGACACCAAATTCATTAGCAGACGGCCGCTTCTGGCAGTTTCCCTCTTTTGCTTCACGTGAGAAGAGCGGCGAATGGATGAAATACTGTTCCATTCGTCCTATTTGTGAGGCAGCAACAACTGCGGCAGATGGATGTTGTGCTGACGCGTTATGATCTCGATCTGGCGCCGTGGCGTTGTTTCCTGATATTACAATCAGGGATTCGTTATAGATTTGCTCTGTTTTACCACCATTGTTGTAAACACCAGTCGGCGCACCCGAGGAAGTTGATGATGGCGGTTTCTTCGGTTTCACCCTCGCGTAAATCCTGAACATGGCATCCAAAAGTAGCACGCTCTTCACTAAGAGAAATGTCGCCATCTCGTGCGCTACCATCACCATAGTGTTGCCCCTCGAGGTTCGTGAAAAGACTATCCTTATAACGAACCTCAGATAAGCAATTCCAATCTACAATGTCACAACTATTACAAACCTCGTAAATTTATATGCTATATCAGGGTTGTCATCAACATGGACCCAGAAATAAGAAAAGTCAAAAGATTAGAGATTAGATTGGCATTAAAAAGCGATTTTATACGTGCTATGTTTGTATTTATACGAGCCGTGGCATATCACGTTCAATTCAATCCATTTATTGCTACAAATTTCATCATTTTAATACACCGCAAGGAAATGTGAAATGTGAATGCGCTATCTGATTTTAGTATAGGTGCCATCAGAAATTGTGTTGAAAATGGACAGGGGCTATGAGGAATCTTGTTGGAAGCACAAGGGGTACGATCGCTAAAAAGATTGAGGGCAGCAATGCTGTTACTATGGCTCAAATAACTATTATTTTAAGTTATTGATATGTTCCAATAATAGTCGAAGGTAAAATCTAACGTTGATTTAATTTTACTTTGGCCGTGGAAGTAACAATAAACCTACTCATCAAGACGATATCAAAACCAGGATTAGGCAACACCGCTCAATGCTCTGATATCAGATCAATCTTCGGTAGATTTTGAAATGTTCCACATAAAATTGTGGCTCGTCAAAGGCCCAATAGCTGCAATATTATAACCCGACAGTTTTACGATGTCATTCATGATGCATCGTCTCGCATGATGTCTATAACTCATTATTTTAACAAATTATGCCCGGCACAAAAACAATTTTATTCAAATATTTGAAAATGTGATTTTTTTTTCCGTCACAAGCATGAATAGTACAAAACTAAATTACATTTCCACGATGTTTGTGGAATGCCCGTCTACAAGGTCCCGTCAAACATGACTTACTTGGAAATTAGACATTGAATATCCCTATTATTAATGCTGCGGCCCGCGGCGTCACCAAGACTAGGAAATTGGCCCGCGAGCACATTTGAGTTTGAGACCTCTGAATTGGTCAATATTAGGTCCAGTGAATCGGGGCAAGAATCTCAGGCTAGGATAAAAACTTTGGCAAGCTTGACAGCTGGTCCGGTCTATGTCAGTCTTTGTCATTAATATAGTTCACCCGTACTACGGGGCTCCTCGTCCCCCGTGTCGCTATTCTTACGGCGACAAAAAAGCCAAGAAAAAACACCAGACGTAGAAAGAATAACATCGAAGAAGGCTGCTGACTCCGGGCACTAGTTCGAGGTGGATACCAGTTCAAGAGACCTCAACTGGTTGGCCATTCGGCATTCCCCTATCTGTTCATTACATCGCATTGTCTGTCTTTTCTATCGCATTGTACATTGTGTGTGTGTCTTGGGCAGATGAAAATATAATCTGACTATTGATTGAATCAGCCAGTCTGGATTAATCCCAGAATATTGAACAGTCTGCTAGACTGCTACTGATAGAAGTGTATGGAAAGCAAGACAATGTCCTATTGGGTTCGTTCTTGTGGTGCCGAATGGACAAAAACGAATATTTCTTGCTATTTCTTCAAGGATTGCAATTATTTTTTTCACGAAAAAACATTAGATTTGTTGAATTAAAAAAAAAGATGCTAGATCACTAGGTCAAGTCAAAATACACCAGATCAGTGCTTTTCAACCTTTTTGAGCTCAATTTGCACTTTAAAAAATTCAAACGCACCAGCCAGTCGGAATTTATGACACAAAACGAAAATGAAGAAACTTGTCACTTTTGTGTTCCAAGAGCTTCTTGGAGGTGCATAGCTTGATTATTTTACATTCAGCGTATCTTATTATTATTATATAATTGAGTATACTAAAATAACTGCAGTGGAAAAATCACAGATGTTGCACTGCCGTTGTTCTCAGGGTGTTGCTTTTTCCGAGAATAATGTGCGGTGATTTCTTTCGAAGCTTAAAGGACGAACCCAAAAACAATATTCACTCGCAACAACATCACTTTTCAACTAAATCGACACGTTACGTCATCGCGATGTGAACGTGTTCGCAGTTTGAACGCGCAAAAGCTTGAAACTGTACTTGAATCGTAGCATCAATGTTGCAACTATATCACCTTTGGTTCATTTTATGACAACATTCGGACAGATGCCTCACTTAGCCGATTGGGTGGTACGGTGGGCGTTAAAAATTGGAATGCATTGCTATACAAACCCAAGCAATCCGAGTAATTGATGACGGTTATTTATGTATGGCAGGGGTTACCAACGCGGTGCCCGCGGGCCCCAGGTAGCCCGCGAGGACTATATGAGCAAAGGTGGGCAAAGTAGTCAATAATGCGACTCAAGTTAAAGTAGAAGTAGTGACGAAAAAATCTACTCGAGTACGAGTAGAAGTTCTTCTTCCATGAGCAATCTAAATCTACTTGAAGTAGAATTAGAATTGACCGACTTTAAATCTACTCAAGTAAGTAAGTAGTTGTGAAAACGATCGTAGTGCGTGCCCATTCGTTCATCCCCCATATTATAAGGCTCGTAGTTTAGTCGAAAAGCAATTCGGAGAAGTTGTATCGGATACGGTGATTAGGCGCCGAAATGGTTGTTCCCTGTTGATTGCGCAGGGCCTCTAGTTCATTCGGTTTTGTCGTTGGTACTATGTGTAAGCTACGTTGAGTTGGTATACGGTGTTAGTTGTGGTCTTTAGTTACTGACATGTGTTGCTATTGTTTAGTCTTGTCTCCATAACCGCATGCGACCACTATCTTAAAACCTAGTTTCACGACCTACCTTATTTGCTGTATTTTGGACATTCATTTGTTACGTCGTTCATTCGAATATACCATTTCGACCATATCATCAACGGATCATCGTTTGTCAGGATCGGTCGTGGGATGTGAGTTCAATTAAAAGTGATTTCAATAACTCTCCTTACGTTATGTCTCCTGAGGTTATGGAGACAAGCCTAAACAATAGAAATACATGTCAATAACTAGAGACCACATATGACACAGCATTACTACACCTGCTTTTAGAGGTGGCGAGATAGCGTTAGAGATGGGCGGATCAATCAATCAATCAATCAGGTTTAATAATATTTTCATGGTTGCGAAACATCACAAGACTGCGATACAATGAAAAGATAGGAAGGTGTCGAAACAACTTGGAGTAGCCTTTAATATCAGACACCCACCTTAGCCTAGGCGAAGTAAAGAAGAGGCATGCACACTGAATGAAAAGTAATGCAGAGAATATATGCAAGCGAGGATTCCGTTTTACGATCCACAATATTGATTATTAACGCATACTAACCGCGCAAAGTGTTGAAACCGTATACAAATTTTCGGTATTGCTCTTCGCCTAAACTTGGGGCCTTTTAATATGGGGTAGGCGCCATGCCATGATATTCTTTAAACGGGGTCTTCTAGTATACAAAAGGTTAGTATCGAATTTTCATATCAATACTATAACTTGCATCCTATGATGCGAAAGAATGCTTATTCTGTCGAGAATTCATACCTCCTGGGATGCATCAATACGAATCAAAGCTCTCTGCATCAATACGAATCAAAGCTCTCTGCACCTTCCACATAGCTCAATTTGCAGCTTTTGACAGTTCATGCGAACGAATTACGACTGTTTTCAAAACTAATTACTTACCTGAGTAGATTTAAAGTCAGTCAAATCTACTATTACGGCTCTTCAAGATCAACTCGAATTACGTAGCAAGGCTCCCGGTAGTCAACGCGTACCACAACCAAATCCACACTGATATATCCTTCAATATATTCGTTGACTAAAGCCAAGGCGCGTGAATCTTCTTTTTGCAGTGGAAATACGGAAGTGATACGGTGAACTAAAAGTTACACAAAAACACGCGTGGCTTGGCAGACCAAGAGCATGGCTTACATCAGGATCATACGCGTGGCTTGGTACTTCTAAACAACGATGGTATGCTATCGTTACATCTACTTCTACTTCAAGTTGTTTTAGTTGGCTTATGGAAGAAGTACTTCTACTCGTACTTGAGTAGATTTTTCGCCGCTACTTCTACTTGAGTAGATTTTTCTTCGCAACTCCTACTTCTACTTGAGTACCTTTCTTGACTACTTTGACCACCTCTGCATATATGTCAGGTTTAAAGCAGCTGCTGTGGTTTGAGGTGATGCAAAACCTCACTGTAGAGCAGACCTGGGCAAAGTGCGGCCCGCGGGCAAAATGCGGCCCGTGCAGCCATTCTGTGCGGCCCACGAAAGGTTGCTTGGAATTCGTAACATAAACCTGCTTTTTGAATGCTGAGGCGTGGACTAAAACCATAGGCTGTATCAACTAATCAGGAAATTGTTCGACTTTAAAGCCTGTTCAATAATATGCCACGATTGCGCTGCCAACGTACCTCGCATGCATAATCCAAATTTCAAATAAAGGCAATGGGGCAAAGTATCACTAGGGCCAGCAATAAAAGACACAGGAAATCACCCTTTTCATATAGTGTAAGTAAAACCTTCTTTGTTGCCATTGTCGCATTACGCATTATACGGTATTGTTACGTGAGACGTTTCCAAATCTCTAATTCGTAAAACAAGTTAATCGGTACTCTCGATTATTATATGACTTATCATATATATCACTCATAAAGGCCGAACGGGCATGTCAAAAAAGCCGAAAGCTGAAATTCATAGAAGGTTATAGCACTAAATATTCGGATACTGCAGTTAGGGGTAAACCTCTGCTTTCACATGTCGCCGTGATAAAGGATTTTAATTATGACAAAAACACGAAACACTCGGTCAAGGAAGGGCAAATTTCAAAAAAAACTGCCATCTTATCTCAACATCAACCTTCTATGCCAACAAACCATCTGTTGAAATTGCTAGCATTCTCGTTCCTCTTTTAAAGATTTTGTGCTGTCATGATAGGGGGGGGGTCGAAAGTTTTCACTATCATGAAGGGGAGCGTGCCTAAAATAGTTTGAGAACGTCTGTCTCGGTGTATTAATAGGAGAATGTGGAGAGGGGTTTGAATAGAGGTGAAAATGTAACAGTTGTTACACGTTTTGATCATTATTTCGACTCATGACGGCTAATAGATAATTTTTTACTTAACCGCCACTTTCTCATTTCCTAGCATCAACGTATTCACTGAGCAGCATTAATAACAATGCAATTTAGAATTAAAATTAACATACGCTGGAAAATACAGCTAAATTGTTCACTCTGCCCGCCAACGTATTTTCTACTTCTCATTTGGCCCGCGGAGGAAAATAATTGCCCACCCCTGCTGTAGAGAGTAGATATTTTCCCAGTTCATGACCACATTTTTATATTGCACACGGCCTTGGAAATCCTCAAACTTACACAAAACTGAGCATCATTTTGCACGATTCACCATGTAAAAGAATACAACTGTAAATGCACCGTCCAATCGCCCTGCGACGTTCTAAATATCTTTCAATGAAACCCGTTTGGCACCGGCGTGTCTATTTTTCGACATGCCGGTACGAGAGGGTATACCGTAATTGAAACCACGATATATTACATATTAATCGTGCTAGGTCGTTGCTGTTCATTTCTGTGAATAGATATTGTTCGTACAGGTTCATTGATACATTGTTATTTGATATTTATTATATCGGAGACGCCAAAATCGTATATCAAACACCGTAGATAAATATGTTGCAAAATAATACACTGTGTCGGCAATTCGCGCGTCATTGGCCACTCTCAGATAACGTTCTGTATGTTCCGTTCTATCCGTGTTAGGGCATAGTTGTTTCATTATGTGAATAGCTAGTATCCATACAAGTCCACACGTATCTTCATATCTGATATTAGCTACATCTGAGCTGATCAAAAGCTATGCGATAGGCCGTGTGACAAAAAATATCCGCCGAAGCATCATTTCTCAGACACGCGCGCTCCTCATACCCGCCATATTGACTGTCGTTTAGTTGGTTTTATTCGTCATAACCAGCTGTAGTTTGTTCCTATGAATAGCGATTGTCAGCTTCTCTGCTTCTGTTTTTATTTTGCTAAAGCAACTATACTAGTTGGTTCTATACCTAGGCTTACCATATTTTGGAAATGTAAAAAGAGGACACTTTTTCAGAAATTTGCAAGATGCAAAACCGAAGTACAATTCTTAAAAACCGGTGAATTTTTCCCACTTTGTGATCGGTTGACTAAAAAAAAAAGGTCATCTCTTCCGCTCAGAGCAAAATACCGTTTTTTTCTCCACATTGCCAGGTGGATGACTAAAAAAAAGGTCATCTTTTCGCTCAGAGCTAAAATCACCGTTTTTCACTCCGAAATACCCGCCGGAGCTTCACTTCTGTGCTAATTTGCGGCATCTCACTTGCTATTTGCTCTAAATCTTACCTAAATTTTCAAAAAAGAGGTAAAATCTCAGAAAAGAGGACAAAAGGGCGTCCTCCGAGGACACTTTCAAAAAAGTCAAAAAGAGGACAAATCCTCTTAAAAAAGGACGTATGGTAAGCCTTTCTATACCGCTCAAGGTTTCATTTGAAAATCGGGAAGCGAATTCCGTCAGACTACCGTACCAGCTTCAAGCAGATGGCTGAATACCCGTTACATAACGTGAAATATATCGTGTTCTAATAGCCATAGACCTTCATAGATTGTGTCTGTGAATTGCTCCTGCCTATATGATTCTAAATAACGGCTAATGGTCAAGTATAATTCGGAATACAAAAAATATTACTCAGCGATTATACCTAGGCAAAAGCGTGCGTCTGGGTATACAAAGACCTGTCGTACATCGATATATATCTTATGTTGTAGTAATGATAAGCATTTACAGTAAATCATTATGGTAAGGACTGTATAATATCCGTCTACGAATACTAAAATGACTGATTTAGGTTCACAACAATTTGAGTTATTTGAGTTATTTCTTAAAAAATCTTAGTTGCTAGCCAGTTGAAATGAGATGTTTTGATTTAAAACACTCTCTTAGAAGTCTTACAAATACCGCAATGTATGTTATTCTTGCCCAGTCATATGAATATCAAAGCGGAAAATTCAGTCTGGTACGGGTAAACGGCGGGGGTAAATGGTAGCCCGTCGCTTCAGTCAGTTCCCAAGAAGTAGCTCTTGGTTGCAAAATGGTTGGTGACCCCTGGATAGCCTTCATTCACATCTTATCTATGCAATACAAAAATCAACATATATTTCAAGAACAACGTGCGATATCCTTGTGGTTGTCGAAGCCTACTCTTACACCATCTTGAATAATTATTACTTACATGAGATTCATGATTAGCGCACAGTTATATCGGCCAGGGTTGGCAACTGCGGAATGGCTCGTAGGGTGTACAATATTGGCAAACTGACTAAAATAATGTCAAATTATCTTTAATATCCCAAATACCATATAGGCCTACTTATACATAAAGAGGAATAAGTTTCAACTGTCTAATTAAACTTAAATTATTGCGAGAATAAGCAATACTACCATCCTTTAATATTACCCAACTATATGATCTCATTTGCTAAAGGACAATCACATAACAGGCTTGGCAGTTTAAGTCGACTGTAAATGATTAATCTGAGCAACCAGTCATACAAAGACAAGCTGTGTCAAAACGACCTGTATCAGTTCTTCAATCATACACACATTGGCCCAGAGTATGTAAATAACAGGCAGTCCTGTGATCAGGAGCGAGTTCTGTTACACGGAGATCACTTATTCTTGGTAACGTGTCATTCATTTTTTTTTCAGTCATAAAACTGGACTATAGATTTTGAAATATTTTTTGATCTGGATGGAGTTCGGCTGTGAGCTTCAAACGCATTTTTGGATCAGGATGGAGTTGGACTGAATTGGAAATAATCAGGACTGGACTAGAACTGCAAAATATCACAGTCCGCAGATCATTGATGTGCACCAGTAGGCCTACCAAAGTGTGCACATGAGTGAATGAGAAATATTGCACTTGAAATCAGGTTTCTCAGATATCGTTACAATGGGACTGGGTTGAGCGAACAATTAAGGCGTTTGACTTAAGTTTCAATTAACAGGTGTTCACGTGGATTCGAACCCCACACCCAGTACGTTTTACGGGGATTAATATTTTTAGATTCAAATATAGCGTATCGAGTACTTTTTCTCAACTTTACTAAAAACTTTTACACTCCGGACTTTGTGTAGTATATACTAATTTACAATACCGCATTTGTAATTCGTGCAAGTACAGGAATATCACAGCTCTTGTAACAAAGTTGTATACGCACAATATATGTTTATCATAAGTCTTACACATTCATGATTTCGTCCTAGTTTGAGTTTTAGAAAATATTAAACCGACATCGCGACATCTTTCAAAAACAAAACCATGATCAATACTTGAGAGATCATTTTTGCTATTTTTCATTGGCATAAGTCATTCTGGACCGCGAAAACGCATTGTACGATATAGATGAAACTTAAGCAAATCCTAGGATCCTCATTTTCAAAGTAGCTTGGATCTCGAAATAAGCTCTGATTCGCTATTCTCCTCAAACCATTGACTTATCACGAGTATCACCTTCGATCACTGAAGAAAAGGATGAAATTATATCCGAAGCATATTCCTTGAGCAGGAATTTTATCATGTACGAACTCGACTTATGATATAGGCCTGTTTCAAATTCACGACAGTTTCAGTGTTAAACGAAAATGTACCTTGAATACTAACTTTTACAATGTGAAATGTTATATGCATCAACGAAGAAACGTCACTTTTACAATGGTTCGGTCTGATTTCTATATTATTCCGTTATTGGACTGCGGTGTGACGCTCAGCTATATCTCGATGCCAGGGCTTCCGCATTTATTTTTTCGATGTATTCTGCCCTATGTAGATTTAACATAAGGAAGGTTATTTCACTCATAAAATTCGAAATACGTATTTGCTCGAGTTGAAGCCGTAACGCCTGGACTGAAATTTTACGTGGTTTTCGTTAATATTCCACCGGGCTAATTTCGAAATGTAAATTGAAAAACTCAAATACCGCATAGTAGGACTTCGCAGATTTTCAATATATTTTTGCTATTTTTCATGGTGATAAGTCATTCGGGACGGTGAAATGTATTGTAGGAAATAGATGAAACTGATACAATTCATCAAGACCCCTGAAAAAAGTACATTACATTTCAGTATTTTGTTAGCAGGTAATCGAAATACCACAAACTGCGCTAACCTTCGGAGTTGTTAAGTAAAGTAGTACTCATACTTCTTCGGAGTACCCAAGTAGGTTTTTCGCCTACATGCACCAAATACTCTCAAGTCCTTATGATATTGGAGTGCTTCAACTTCATGATAGTTATAGTATTAAGCAGAAATATACCTGGAGCACTAACGTTTTGCTTACTCAGATATGACTACTTCTATCTTATTTTAAAGGATTCCTCGCTCGACGCGAAATTTTATTAAGTTTTGAATAATATCCAACATGTAGGTTCACTTTGAAGGGTACTTCGTAAAACTCAAATATTGCACAGTGAGAGTTCGCAAATTCTGATGTGTTTTTGGTATTTTTATTGCAGTAAGTCATTCTGCAGTGCGAAAATGCATCGTAGGATATAGATGAAACTGACACCGCTCTCCAGGACCACTGGACCACTGAAAAAAGTACATTTCAACATTTTAGTAGCAGTAAATTCCCAGTAAAGTACAAGAAGTGATGATTTCCGAGTGAGTTAAAAAGTAAGTATTGAAGGTATAGTTTGCTCGAACACCGAAAAATCTGAAATAGAAGTAGATGCATTGTAAATAGTTAATATCTTTATTAAGTATCGCGCAAGCAGGCCAAACCTATACTTGAGTACTCCAAAATGTACAAGTACTTCGCTATGGATACCCTCCACGTAAAACGTGACTAGGGTTTAGACTACTTTATCGGTACTTGACAGTTTCAGTTTTAGATTAAATTTGGAATAAAAAACTAGCTCATTCACCCACTTGGAAATCTCTTCTTTAACCTTNTACTTNAGNGTAGCAAGTAAATCTCATTTNTTNTTCATTCTACANGTACACTNGANCATATTTTATGACTTACATAATTANTTTTCACTATATTTGAAGTCAAGTCTGTCAAATAGCAGTATATGTTACGATGAGCTTATATTCGTTCTGTTTGATCATCTTGACTAACGATATTCATTCGNCGAGCTCTCCAGTNATAGCCNTGGGACTTGGNACAGTGTTATATGACATCATAGCGATACGAAGTTACGACAGTTTAAAATTANCTACCTTACGACACCAAATTTCGTTAGTTCATCTCCACCTTCAAATATCGTGTTATACAAATATTGTNTATNCGGNANAAATACATATATGGCTATGTTGTTGCAATCTTCAAAAAAGTACCTNCCTCAGTAACCAATTTCTCGTNGGNTATGCATACAAATGAGGACAGTTACATCAACGAGTGGTAACTTGTTGTATTATGTAGCTAGTAATTNGTGCAAGTAAGTCCGCAACTACTGTTCAAGGCCTTTTCCGCGTTCTTAATAATATCACCTCAAGTTTACTCAAGTAACTCCAATTTGATANTCGAGCACTAAATCCTTCTTTTCCGCGAGTATGTTAGAGGATATCGCTCGATATTCAAACAATTCGCAATTTTGCTGGAATAGAAGTACAATTAGGGATCTAAAAGTAACTAATATAGATNGTTATGTTCGTAGATTACTTACCCTTCTACTCAAGAGGTTTTTCAGGTGGAGCTACCTACTTTTAGGACTGTAAATGTCAAAGTAGTTTGAGTTTACGTTTGTATCACCTTGACAAGTGGCATTATCAGACATGAAAATGATATTATCACGTAATACCAGAAGTTAACACACGTCAATGTGTTTCGGAATTCACGAGAAATTGGTTACTAAGAGAAGTATATTCTTGTGTACACAATAGCAGAGAGAATATTCAAAATGTAGTAAGCAGGCCGATGGGTATTCATTGAGTTGTATAAGCATAAAAAACATTCCCGCG
>ATSW01015844.1:0-13208 GCA_000444245.1 Botryllus schlosseri | reverse complement strand
CTCGAGTCAAGTCAAGTCACTCGATTTTTGGAGGTGACTCGAGTCAAGTCAAGTCACGTCACAATTCAAGTTGCCTATTTGAAGTATTAGGAATGATTACGTCATTGCGTTTTACTAGCTGTCTGATATACAGATTGAGTGGTTATTGATTCTGAACCAATGAACGAATATAGAGTTAAATATGCAGGCAAAAAGGCGCTGCATCGCTCACAGATACCTACAGCCTCAGTTTATAGTTACCAGCAAAAATAGAGAATAAAGAAATGAATAATAACATGCAATACATTGCCCATTTACAAATTGATATTCAAGTCGAGCCTGCGCCAGTGGTTGAGGACTATATAAAGTATATTCAAATTCAATTTCAATAAAGGTAAGAACAGAGATAGACATTTTGCTATTAAATTACTTTACTATACTAGTTTACGACAACGTAAGCTGTAAGTTTCGATCACTTCGTTTGCGGTCAATTCATTTGTGATAGAACAATGGAGGCTCAGTAAAACGCACGATTATTGAATGATTGGTCGCTCTCACGGGTTACACCAGCATTTCGCTAAAAATCCGACCATGTAAGATACAGTGATTTTTATCGACGCCGATTACTTGTCGACTTGAAATTGACCCGTGAATTTTGCTCCGAGTCACGAGTCAATCCACATTTCTGATACACCGAGTCAAGTCAAGTCATACAAAAAAGTGACTCGAGTCATCCCAACACTGCTCTGACCAGATGTGCAACAGTAAAATTAGATACACACGTCAAAGTGGATCTCAGCATGGTCATAAGCTTGTATGGCCCAGGCGACTTCGATCTTTTCCTGTAATGAAACAAAAAACTACGATTAATTGTCGAGTCCAATGGCAACAAACTCATATCTGACTACCAGCAAACATAAACATGAAAAAGGTATCTAGGGGTTTTGCATGGATGAATCAAGACCTTAGCAACAATTATTGCAGTGGTGAATCAGTATGAGCACAAATTAGATGCATTACCTTGATAGCTATCGCTCGAATGTCGAACATAACCCAATGATTAAGAGAGTTGGTGCATTAGTATTACTCATAAAACTCCGCTGGACTATATAGCGACATCAGAAAGTACTACAATTCTGGAAATATGACTTCCAAAATATTTCCCGGCGTGACTACGTAAAACTTGACACATTACATGATCATGATCAGATTAGCATTCAGCACTTCGTCACCGCTCAGCTGCAGACATTTCAATATTGAATTGAAAATTTAGATTTTGGCGTTAAGCACCTGAATAGATCCGAGGGACTCGGCCCTGAAGAGTAAGGAATCAAACATGCGACTTACATCATTTGCGTAGTTTTCTGCAGAATGCGATAATGCTCTTGCTGCTTCAACTGCCTCGAAAGGGTTCTAAAAGAACAAACAGGAATAGTTATTTCAAATGGGCTGACCTCTGCTTCCACAAATTTTCCAGTAGTAGGTAATAGTAAGATCATGATCAATTAATAATCAAGAGAGCAATCATCAAGAATGTACACAAAATATGTCAGTCTTTCCTGTTAATAACCGTACACAGGTGAAGTCAAGTTCTGCCGACTAAAGGGTGCCTTAATTTGTCAATGTCGACGTGTATCTATTTTGTCAATGTCGCCGTACGGCAGCCGAAACTAGGGTTGTAATGACTCGAGTCAGGATTTTTGGTGATTCAACTCGACTTCAATCTTGGTATTGACTTGACCTGTACTCGAGTCATTGCGCATGACGTGGACTAAGTCATGACTCCAGACTGCATGGGATAACTTTTCGACCAGATGACTCCAATTTTGAAGCCATAAAATTCATTGCTCGGCTACTCAACTACTTCGACTATCTCGCTACGTGATTCTCGACTGGAAGACCTGAAGATTGGCCACAAACGCAAATTATCTATAACTACATTATTAGGCCTATGTTGAATTCAATAACATCGAAATCTTTACATATTCCAGTGTCGCTGGCAAAAAGTTGGCACGCCGTACTGTACAACCCTAGTTTCGGCCCCCGAGAGGCAATGTTGGCATTGGTGACATTGACAAATTGAAGACACCCCCGACTAAGCCATGGTAGCTAGTATCACACCCTAAAGGTGATATATCAACACAGATATTAATACAACATCCACATGAAGGGAATGAAATTTGAATTTTATTATATCGAAGTTCGACAATACAACATAATCGCAATTGATCACACAATGTACTGCGTACAAGCATACTATTTTTCTCACCTCACTTACAGTACCCATCTTCCCAGTGGAAAAATATTTATAGTTACAATACACTAAAATCTGTAAAGTCAGAGAAAACATGAAAATGCAAATCTAAAATGATTTCTGCGTCAGAACTCCACAATGTACAATGTGTAGATATAGCCTAACAACAGAAGCCGATGTTGAGTTCAACATCAGCGCATGCATGTAGGGTAGCTCAAATTCAAATGAAGCCAAGCTTCAGAAAATTGTCATAGGCTATAGAGGCAGTATCAAGAAAGAACAAATGCAAATCATGATTCCATTATTTCATTGTCCATTCCGTCAGTTCTCTTTTTTGCATCCAGATACGCTTGATATTGCGTTTTTGACCTCTTGAACGATCTTATTTTATCCCGGATTTGTTTTGGTGTTAATTGGAAGTAGTTTCTCTTGTCTCTTGCCATGGCTTTATAATTGTCCTTGTAAGTATCCATCATGTGTGTGCAGAATAAGACGTCATCCCCCGAGATTAGAAAACGCTTTTCCTTTTCACCAAGAGCGACTTCAGTTTCCATTGCTAGAATGTGAAAAATACCAAGTAGAACGGTTCAGCAGGAAAAAACATATAGTTGCATCCCACAATTTTTGTGTAATACCGTGCTGACATACATATTATCAAACTGCGTCAGTCAGTAAACTCCAACTTAAAAGCATCTTACTTGCAATACTGATGCAATGGTTGCCTTTTCAACCTGTAAGTATCATGCAGATGAGTTACTCACATTCTAACACTTCAGGAACTTTGGGTTTGATAGCCATTTCTTCCATTACTGCGGGCTTTTTACCAGGCATCTGCACAGATCTATTTGCATCGTAGGCCAAACCCATATCCTTCAGATTTTGCTGCAGAGTTTTCGTCTTATCCCAGAAGGCACTAATTTCTTTGCTGGAAAGTGATAAAGACAGTTAAGAAAACGAAGGAATAAGATTCATTTTGTAATTCATTTCGCTATAATAGGGAACAAATTATCTCTCGAGCTACGGTACATCACATTAAATCCGGAATGGAATCGGTGTCCTGTGCTCACACAACTTATTTTTTCAATTATTTCTTATTTAATTACTTTAACCCTGAGAATCATCGCTGCTCACCTGGTGTATCAGGCAAAACGTACCGAGATTCCAGCAGGGACGGTAATGAATTCAAAATATTGAGATAATGGAAACAGTTTATTTTTGTGGGAGTTCTTTGACGATAATGGACATGCGAAGGAACAACTAGGTCATCAAGTCAAGTCAGGAAATGGGGACACCAGTTTTTCATGGTATTATGCATTCGATCCGACCTAGCCGGGGTTCGAAACCACGCTCGAGGCTGTCGCTATATCACTACGCTATCAAGTCGGCATATACATTCGCGGTTCTAAGGGAGAGAAGCATTACATCAAGTTTGATAGAATAATATACTGGTATACTTGCCATTTAAGTACTGGCCTTTTCTTCAACTTCTTCCATAGCTTCCTTTTGTCAATGTCGTGATTCACTTTCCCTCTTCTAGCCTTTCTTTTACTAGGCATTTTTCTAATTAATCACAGCAGGCCGCAGTACAATTCAACTCTACCCGCTTTACTAACTGCGAGTCGAATAACTAAGCTGCACTACTATAGTATATGTGTGTGTCACGTGTACATCTCACGTATGTTATTTGGCTTGGATTCGCGAGCAAAAGCTTTCTACAGGGAGACGCTTCAAAATTTCGGTGTACGACACGAAGGAAATTGAAGGCAATCAATCAGTCAATAAGGTTTCCATCGTTTCAATATTTTAATGTGACAATATTTCTGTGCAAATGCTTCATGCATTTGTTGATAATTGAAATCAAATTACAAAATATTGTGAACACAGAGGAAACAAAATAAGGACACGGGCTGATTCAAGCAGTTCAGTGATTAATTAGGAAACTACCAACCCAACTTTAAATCTGTTACGGTTAAAAAGGGGGCTTGTATAAAATATAAAACATCGCTGAACAAATATTTGCCATTGAAAAATTGTACCATAGCAATTTACAACGTAGCTACGTTGTAAATTGCTATGATTGTACTATGCTGTGTTCAAAAATCATCCAGTGTGGCTCATGAAATTAATTTATTACGGTACTATTTGTTTACTTCCAGCGGTTTGCGAAAAGTAATATATGGTTGAATGAATAACACTTCTACAATATTCAGGATTCAGGAATACCAGAAGAATGTAACAATATTCTTAGTTATACTTAGTTCTAGTTATATGATTACTTAGCTACTGGTCTCCCTAATTCTATAGATATGAAACCAGTATTAATGGATATTGGATACTTCCATTATTCGAAATATCAGGCGATCACAGTGATATAGGAGTGTCGGTCGGTACACGGTACATAAGGATTAGGAAACTAATGTAAATGCCCACGATTGTTTTGTTATTATCAGCTGCGATGCATGGAAATTTCCAAGTTTGTGTATAAGTTCAATTACCTCCTGGCTCCTAGTAGCCTATGCTTGATATTTCGACACCATCCACTCCACCATGGCATATCTGATATATGCAAGCCCATTGTCCAATATGGAATCGGTGTCTCGTGCACACCAAAGATTCTACTGATTGCACACAGGTGTGACGCTGAGATGCGTCTTGGCACACCAAATATATTACGCTGAACGTACCGGGATTCCAACCCGGCCCATTGTCAACATAAATTATACTCTATATCCTCACCTCAAATAATAATATCCGTGTCTATTTTACACATATCAGTTATAGTAATCCACAGGTGNTTTTCANCTCAAACACTCAACTCTGAAACATGGCTGCCCGTCCACCAAGCAGTAGCATGCGAAGAAGGCCTCCATCCAGCGGNATGAACGCTAAACCTCCAATGAGGCTCGTCACNGGACAAGTGCCCGGCACCGGACGGCCAGGCACAAGAAGCGGCCAGCCTGGAGTACCGTCAACGGTGCTTCCGGCCGGCATAGCAGTCCTAGATCGCCCCATGACCCAGCAAGGCGTAAGCGTCATGAGACCGGGTACTACTAAAGGCCCGCAAAGGCAAATTCAAGATCGCACTTTCTGGCTTGGCGAGGTTCGTACCAAAACCAATGAGCTCGCGACCGAAATTCGCAAAGTCGAAGGTGACATCCATCAATACCAAGAAGAAAACAACACGTATTTGATGTTTGAACGNCGNGCNGAGACTTTAGCGGCCGAGATTTCNGCGTTACAAGGNGAACTACACGATTACAACATGATGATCGATCGTGTCAACATGAATCAAGACGCAAGNGTAATGAACGATGAGTTAAATGCGTTGCGTGCTCGTAACGACCGTGACAACGAAAGTCTTGAGAGAATATTCGAACAGAAGCAATCCATGGAGCGTCAAATCGAAGAGTTTGAGTCGGAAATACAACGCGAGAGAGCGCTTACGGAAAACAGAGTTCAAGACATGGACCCANACATGCAAAGAAAGTATGCAGCTCTCAAANCGGAATCCTTGGACAANATGGAGCTCGTGAATAGAATGCAGGAAGAAATCGAGTCTCTAAACTCGAAACAACAGCAAATTGAGAGCTCCTTACAGTCCAACCCGCTTAAAATGGAAGCTGTCAGATTATACGAGCAGAAGAGCGAGCTCNCNGAAAAAATCGAGCAACTCCGGCAGGAAGACAAAAAATTCTCGAGCCCCGAAGACGAAAAAGAGCAACTCCTCGAAAAGGTAAAAAGCGACAATCAGGAGATAGCGACCATGGAAAGACAACTCAAAGAGGCGGAAGACAGAATGAGCCAGTACCAGGACGAACTGCAGCACATCGAAAGCGCGATGGAAGACCAGCAGGGCGAAAACCGGGAGAAATACCGTCAGTTACAAAAACGTGAGCAGGAAATCGAAACATTCATGGCGACTTACGATAGGAATATGTCATCCGAGCGTGAGCAAATCGCGCAGTTAAGAGACAGCAATGTCGCTTTATTGGAAGCGATAAGCCGAGACATCGTCGCTGGCAGTAACTTGCCTTCCGTCGACGAAGTTCGAGCCATGCAGGCGGATTTAGACTTCAAGGAAGGGGAATTGCAAAAGGCAGCGTCGACTTCGAACACGCTTACTGGAGAAAACGCGCGTCTACAACAGGATTTGACGAAAGTGGAACAGCTCGCCGAGAAAATCAACGCCGAAATGACGGCGATCCGTGCTAAAAATGATCAGATGGTGCGCGACTTGAAAAAGTTCTCGGACATCGATCAGTTGAACGCTGACGCCGAACAGCGTAAGAGAGACTTGCAGAGCGACCGGACGGAATTGGAAAAGAGAAAGAGAGAGTTTGAATCCACCTTGGAGGAGATGACGCGTGAATATGAGAAGCTGAAAAAGCAGCTCGAGGAGAACGAGACCCACGCGCAGCTCGTTAATTTGGAGAAGAAATGGCAGCATCTGGAGCAGAGTAACTTTGCGCTGTCGGAGTTTATCAAGTCGAAATCGTTGGACTACAAGCCGGTGTCGATAAAGGTTGAGAAAAAGTTGACGCAGCTCAACAAACAGCTGCAAGACTTGTACACGAAAGGCACGATAATGTGATTTGCATCGGTCCTGCTTTTTGCGTCTATAGTGTCTGTTCCAGTTGTTGTTATCGAGTATTTTGCACATATTTTAATTCTGTTTTTGTCAGAATTTTATTGTTTTCGCACTGATGCCAGGTGCTGGGTGCATATGAGTGTGGTATTAGCGATTTATTTGCTCTCAATTCGAGGTATCGTCTATTTAGTGGTATTTGAAGTTGATCAACGTATTCTCTGTGTCGTAATTCATACTTCGTAGTTAATATTCAACGCTGTAGCTACTGTTGCATGATACCTTGAAAAACTTTATAGTATACCATACGATAAAAACTGGACTAGAAAGATCCAAGTTTATTATATCCAAGGCCTGCATCTTCGTCAGCAATTCAGAAAATATGTTCAACAGCACTGTTACAATTATAGATTTACCTTTCTTTTCACGCACACTCCTAACGGGTACTCTGTTCAAGTAGCGATTCGTAAAAATTTCGTTTATTCCATGTAGTCACGTTGTATTCTTTCCTAGAACGGTAGTTTAATCGAATAGAGTTAGCATGAACGAAGAGCTGCCCGACGACTTCGATGTGATCGTCGTAGGCACCGGATTGACGGAGTCTATCGTGTCAGGCGCTTTGTCAAGGATCGGGAAGAAAGTGCTGCATTTGGATCACCAGAAATATTATGGCGGCAACTGGTCTTCGTTTAATTTGAAAGGTTTTGAACAGCTGATGAACGAATGCGTGGTGCCTCCGGAAGAAATATTGGACACAGATAAGGCGTTGCAAAAAATCGATGATAATGAAGAGATTTTCGTTCCGATTCCAAATGTGCGTCAGACTGTATTCAACGGGAGCGCAAAGTGTCACATAACAGAGGATATACCACCCCCTACCATTGAGCAGGACGTAACGGATAATAAAGCTGAGGTGGGTGTGCCTGAAGATTGCGAGACTGCACCGACTGAAGCTGTTTCTGATAAGAATGAAACTGGTGATGTTGGTGCTGCAGATAAGGTTTCGGAAGATGAAACGGTTAACGACGAGAAAGTGACTGAACCTTCAAGTAACACCGTTAAGAAGGACAGCGATAAGCGATCCCTTGGATATTTCTATTCAAAATGGAGACATTTTAACCTAGACCTCACGCCGAAGCTGATGTTTTCGAGGGGAGAATTGGTGGAATTGCTTATAGCATCAAACGTATGCCGTTACTTAGAGTTTCGTAACGTCACTGGGACTCTGACGTTAATGGAGAGTCCGGAACCGAAACTATTTCCTGTACCGTGCTCTCGTACAGATATCTTCAACAGCAAATTGGTGACGATGGTCGAGAAGCGATTGCTGATGAGAATCCTGACAACGTGCGCCAGTTACGAAAGCAATCCGGACGAGTACAAGGGTTACGAGGATCGGACTTTTAGCGAGTTCCTCGCGTCGAAGAAATTGAGCGAAAAACTCCGGCACTTTATCATCCATTCTATCGCTATGGTGACCGAAGAAACGAAGACGCTGGACGGATTAAAAGCTTCCGCAAAGTTCTTGAAGTCCCTGGGAAGGTACGGCAATAGCGCATTCTTGTGGACCACGTACGGTACCGGGGAATTGCCACAGGCTTTTTGTCGTCTGGGAGCCGTGTTCGGGGGTACGTTCTGTTTAAACAGATACCCAATTGGGTACGTCGTGTCCAAAAGTACAAACCGCTGCGTCGCGATTATTGATTCGACTGGTCAAAGGTTAAAGTGCGACCGTTTGATCACGAACGAGGGTTACTTGCCGAATTCGTGCAGGAATGACTTTTCTAACAGAGTGTCACGCGCGATTTATGTGACTGATAAATCGTTTATGAAAAATGGGAACAGCTGTCTGATATCGATACCGCCGGTGTTGAATATAAAACCGGCATGGCTAGTCGAAATCAGTCCGGCTTGCCGCGTTTGTCCCGATGATATGTACGTGGTTCATGCCATGATGAGAACGGATGAACATACAGAGTCGCCTCAATCTCATTTTTCGGAAATNGAAAAAATTTTGTTTGGAGGCCTCGGGTATGGTAATACTCAAGATCAACATGACAAAGGTGACGCCNATGAGGAAAGCAAACCAAATATACTGTGGGCTTCGTATTTTCAAATGGCAAGCGATGGATTTGATTCCTCGAANATGCCTGGAAACGTNTCGGTCGTNAAGGGCCCGTTTCACGAATTGGGATTTGATACTGCGATCTCAGAGGCACGGGCACTTTTTAAAGTCATCTGTCCTGATGACGAGTTCTTACCGCGAGCTCCCAACCCCGAGGAGATTGTGTATTTCGATCAAAACGACGAAGAATGCAATACAGACAGTAAANAAGGTGATNATCATACTTGCGTTNAAGATTCGCAAAANGATGACGGAGATGGAAATNCGGTGGACAATGAATTGTCAGATTTGCCTGATCAAGTTGCCGAGAAATGACNTNGANTGTTTCCNATCTCACTTGCATGATACGCACTGTGTCGAATATCNTTCCGTCAATATGTATTAGCCTGTTGCAATGTCTTACGCCTGGACCAATTACACAATCACGCTACTCCAAGTTCAATAGATCTATGGTTAATCATGAGTCCGTTACCCTTAAAGCCAAGTTAATCTGGTTTTTAGAGTATATAAGGGTCTAATAGGCATTGAATGCAGAATGGCAAATTATGTGATGCTGCTTGGTGCTAAATAAAATCCACTTTATAAATCAATCAAGTAGATAAAGGCTCAATGAAGGAGGGTGTTCTGAAATCGGGCATGAAGTTCTATAGGCGTTGTCATTGATTTACTTTACACGTGCAAAGAAAGGTCGTAGTTTTTCAAGGTTTGATATCTTTGATAATTTTGCCGTACTAGGTTTGGTAATGAAAAACTTTTGAAAGAAAATGCTTCTTCGATTTTTGAAAGTTGCTCCGTGAGATTTTGATTGCTCTAACGAATCCGAGCCCTGTCTTGGTGTGCATGAAGCTGCCAGCTGTTTTTTAGATACGTGCCAGTAAATATATTTGTATATGAAATCGCAATGAAATTTTATGTATGGTATTATCTGTTTTCCTGTTCGGTATTGCATGACCAATATAAATTAAACGCTTCAATAATATTTCGTTGCAATCAGTCTCCAGTTATCTGCATTTTACCGATTGTTATCCAGATTTAGAGCTTATATATCGAGATGATTTTGAGAGGAACGAGAAAGATATGGAGTATTCCAATCCATCACCGACTGAGAACCTTTTCTGTTGGTGTGACGTCGCTAGAAAAAGCAAATGTACGGATTGGATGTGCGTCTGGGTTCTGGGGCGATACGGCTGTAGCTGCTAATCAACTCGTGAAGATTGGAAACATTAACTATCTCGTGTTCGATTACTTATCGGAAATCACAATGTCACTACTGACAGCGGCACGAAGAAAGAATCCAGACATGGGTTACGCTCCTGATTTTATAGCGGCTGCCATGAAGCCTAATCTCAGCGATATTGTTAGCAAAGAGATCAAAGTTATTAGTAACGCCGGAGGGATAAATCCCAGTGCATGTTCTCAACAGCTGAAGAAGGTAGCTGAGGAAAAAGGTATTGTGATCATAGAGAAGTTTTAGAAGCTACGGTATGCTGATGTAATTGTCAAGGCCTATTACTGGGTATCAATATCTCAGAAGAATATTGTCATATCCGTAGTTGAGTAGAAAACACTTGAGTAGTTTGCCTAAAAACTGTTGAAGTAGAAGTAGTTAAAATCTACTTGAGTATGTGGCAAAAGTAGAAGTATGCTCATTACTGACCACCTCTGCCTATGGTCTAACATCTGGGACTAGGTTGCCCGACATGAGCATGCGACAAAATGGAAAACGACAGTTCAGCATAGAACACATCAGCATGCGTCACTTCAGCATGTGACTGTATAACCCTAAAACTTACCCTAACCCGAAACATAGCCCAACCTAACCTAACCTAACCCTAACCCAACCATAAATCCAACCCTAACCTACCCCTAACCCGTAGTTTAACCCACATGCTCATGTGTCGCATGCCAAATTGTCCCATGTCGAAGTCTCGCATGCTGTAATGTCGCATGCTCATATGTCCACGGACCCTGGGACTAGACCAGTCTATGGTGCTCATTTCTCTTACAATTTTGATACCGTTGACCAGTCTATAGATATGTTGTCATGAATTGGATGTCATATGTTTTAACTTAGGGCATTTTCATGTTTGTGTTTATAACATCTCTGTTTCACAGGTATGAAATTGGAGATTGCTACTGTAACCGGGGACAACCTGCTGCCGGAATTGAAGAAATTTAAATCTGCAATCCAGGAGATCGGCAGTGGAAAACCGTTGCCGAAAGCTGCGATTGTCAGCATGAATGCATATCTCGGAGCAATCCCGATCAAAAGAGCGCTCGATCTCGGCGCTCAAGTTGTGATCACTGGAAGGTGTGTCGATAGCGCAGTCGTGTTGGCACCTCTGATGCACGAGTTCGACTGGGCGTCCACTGATTATGACAGGTAGGAGGCCATTGAAAAGGTTTTTCTCGCACCCTTATTCTACACCATAGGATACTAGAAATTCGAAGTGACTGGGAAAAATCAATCAATCGTCGGATTATATTTGCATCTGCCCAAGACACAGACACACAATGTATAGTGCGATATACAAGACACAAAATGCAATGTAATGAACAGATAGGGGGATGCCGAACGACCAACCAGTTGGGGTCTTTCGAACTGATATCCACCTAGTGTCCGATGTTACAGTCTTCTTAGATTCTGAATCGGCTATTTTGCTTCGAGTCGAGTATCACCAATTATGACCTTATAACATTATAGGCCTGGACTATGCGGAAAGTTCAAAATGTACCTTTATGCGACCACAATGGATGTGGTGTCAGTTGTACATCACATCAAAATTGACAGTTTTTCGATCATACCGGTACCTATTTCATTGCTGTTGATGGATCACCGATTCGTAGATATGTCATTTTGACTAAAGTGCATAGGTTTGTACAAAATGTTTCGTATGCTGTGGTACCACCAATCGAGGTTTACAGCCTTCCTCAATAGGTCAAATTGATTACAATTCTTGTTGATGAATCAATTCCGATCTTCTCACATTCCAGGCTAGCTGCCGGGAGCCTGGCCGGTCACTTGGTGGAATGCGGGGCGCAGTCTACCGGCGGCGTATTCACAGACTGGCAAGACGTGGACGGCTGGCATAACATGGGCTTTCCGATCGTAGACTGCAACAAAGACGGATCGTTCGTGCTCACAAAACCGCCTCACACGGGCGGTATCGTCACGCCAGCTACTGCTGCCGAGCAGTTGACGTACGAGATAGGGGATCCGTCGTCTTACGTCTTGCCGGACGTGGTTTGCGATTTCCGTAACGTGCGAATCGAAGCAGTCGAAAAGGGTGAGAGCGTGAAAGTTATAGGGGCGAGAGGCAGGCCGCCGACAGAAAGTTTCAAAGTGTGCGCCACGTATCTGGACGGGTACAGGATTACGGCAGTGTGTTGCGTCGGGGGAAAGCGAGCGATTGCAAAAGGTTGGTGCGCTCGCGCGGTGTTGCCGTCGTAGAAAGGGATTTCTGATATACTACCTCTCGTTGTTATTGTTTTAATTCAACTTCTATGCCGCCAGGTTTTAGTGCTTGGCAACTAGGCTATGTCAAAAGACAACACTTTCCGGTAAATTTTATTCTAAACACAAAAATGTGTTGTCGCATGTCCAAAATTCGGTATCTCTTACTGTGGCATCACAATAATGTTCATGGAATTAGGCAATCGACTGAGATTAAATGTTTTCGACTCCAATTGGTGAAGTAGTGGTGGGTGCAAACAGAGGTGGTCAGTAACGAAGTACTTCTACTTTTTGAAGTACTTGAAGTAGATTTTGCCCACTCACACTACTTTTAAGTAGTCATGATTTTAGACTACTTCTACTTGACAGTTTTCAGTTTTGTAGGCAAAAATAAGCGTAGAATACCTACTTACTTGTGAACCACCACTCCTATTTCTACTTGAGTAGAAATTCCCGCGTTACTTGGAACTACTTGAGTAGCAACAGTGACTACTTTGACCACCTCTGTTTGCAAACACATTCCTGGTTGTCTGATTTCAAAGACTACTCCAAGTATCTTTTCATTGTATCGCAATTTTGTGGTGTTTTGAAATGATGTAATTATAAACTGGTGCTGAATTATCGTTCCTCATTAGTGAAGGCAGGTGACCTCAAAACTTGAAAATCGTAAAATTGGAAGCTACCGCCAATTCACAGCTCGCGTATCTATGTGTACATTGCTCACATTCACCTCTCAAATTTGCTTGATGTTTCCAGGTAATAAAACGGCGCAGTCCATTGTCAAACGGGTGCGCGGAATATTGAAGACGCT
>ATSW01015843.1:0-13564 GCA_000444245.1 Botryllus schlosseri | reverse complement strand
TTGGCTTTATAACAGAGCCCACGGCAAAGTCGCAGTTCGTTTAAAAAAAAACCAGACAATCAAAATAAAGTTGGTGGTTTACAGCAAGACTTTACAGTGCAAAAACCTCAATAACCGCGTATAACGGGTGCAATATCAAAAAGGCAACTGCGAATGTTTCATTAAATTGAAGTTTCCAATATTTGTTTCGTGTTGCATACATTTGTCTTTACATTACATTTCGGGATACTTTTGATATCTTAAGGATCACCGGTCCGCAAAATTTATTTCGAAAATTTATCTCTTGCCAAGATAAAAAGGTTGAGAACCACTGCACAATGTGACACGAGAAAAACAAGGAAAAAGACTCGTTAAATTACCAGCATTACCGTATCCAGCAGGACAGCGAATTAAGTAACGGTGTCTCACCTCGCCTCAGTACCGGGTTGGTATTGACAAGCCTCATTCATCTCTTCAAGTAGTTCAATTAGAGTTATCCCAGGGGAGTGCGCACTGGGGGAAACGCGACTAATAGTGTGCGCGGCGAGTTGACGATGTAGCTAATGGAGTTACCGTTCAAAATTATTTCCCGCAACACCTCATGTTATAGTACGTGGGAGAACTTGCAACAAAGTTAAATTGCGGTGAATTGAGACCTAATCGGATTTGATCACATTTGTGTGTGTACTGCGTTTTAAGCAGCGCCGAGGCTCGGTTGCTGTAGTTGCTGCCCGACCATGTTCTTCGCATCGATTTGGGGACCCAGCTTTTTCGGTTAGATTTTAATACCCGATTACTGCCGTGTATTTAGCGAGCCTCGTTTCAGATCCATATATAGTTCCCGGCTCGGCACAGCGATTACATTTCGTTACAGTCAACATTCCGCTTCCCCTGATTATATAAGCCTCTTTTTGTTGATAAATTTCACGCGAGTTGGAATTTATCAATCAAAAGATATCTTCGACTAACAGTTGGATTAGTATCAACCATTTGTGTCCTCCGAAAATGAAGAAGTACTTCGTTATGGGCGGTGACCCACCAACGCAGGACGCGCGGTAAAAAATCCGGGCGGCCAAGTTGTTCAACAATAGTCAACATAGCTACGATCTTACATTACATCGTATCCGTTATTTCGAATTTACCCGAGAAACAATGAAAAATAACAGCCGTGCCGACTTCTGGCTCGTAATGACGAACGCGCGTGTACCATTAACTTAATTTCCGGCGTTCTGTCACCGAATGTATCCATTAGTCAAGTTGATGCATGTGTATACGCAATCGAACGTGCCCTCACAATCAACATCAAATCACGCAGCATCGAATTTCGGCTAATGCACTCCCGCCTTCGGAATTTGAAGTCCTATTACCAAATCGCCTTGACAATGACGGCCGCGAGATATACGGTGACGTACGAACGCTGAAAAGGTCTCATTATTTCGACGACACGCCATATTCCAACGATGACNGACGACTTGTTTATACGGAACGCAGGGGTAGACTTCGTCAATATTTTTCGTTTAAAGCCCGCTAATTACAGGGCTCAGCCAAGAAACGACACGCTATCAATCAAGGGTCCCTTGCTCTCGGAAGCTTGCGGGCAATCCCAAAGGCGTCCTTCGACTACGGTTTTACGGACACAACCAAGATTACTGCTACATATGCTTGCTTAAAATTGTCGCGAGCTATAAGCAACCGCATATGAAAATTACGAGTTTCGTAATTAGCGAGATAAACAGAGGAATTCAGTCTCTGGAGAATATCAATATTAGTGACATGCGAGGCTACTATAGGTAAATGCGCGCAGTCGCATGAGTGTTATAGTAATTGAGACATTAACGATGCTCATTAAAGGATTTGGTAAACTTTAAGTAAGTCACGAATTCTCGGCTCTCTCTCATAGGTCGCGTATGTATTATTGAACGGACCCATAAAATAGGCATCGACCGACCGGTGATGTATCTTACCCGATGTTCTTTCATTGAAGTTGAGGATATACATTATACCAGAACAGTAACTTACTAAAACTCAGTGTTGGGATGACTCGAGTCAACTTTTTCGCATGACTTGACTTGACTTGACTCGGCGCTTCAGAAATGTCAATTGACTCGTGACTCGAAGCAAAATTTACGAGTCAATTTCAAGTCATCCAGTGAACGGTGTCGATTAAATCACCCTATCTTATGTATGTTCGGATTGTTCGCGATACGCCGATGTCACTTGTGAGGGCAATCAGTAATTCACTGATTGTAAATTGAACGAAACGATCACAGCTTACGTTGTCGTAGTAGAGGTAGATTAATCTAATAGCAACGTATCTTTGTTTCTTAGACGGCTCAGTGTTTACGTTACGCAGAGCTCACCTTTACCAACCCTCTTATATAATTTAAATCGAACGATCATAGTTTATGCGTTTATGGGTATTGTACCATATCAATTTATTTCAACTTCTCGAGGCTTCGTATTCGATCCTCCATTTTGGCTGATAATAAAACGCTGTAGCATGTAGCTATAAGCAGATACTCACGCATTTTATTATCAGTTCTAAGTGTACGTGCGCGATACAACGCCTTTTTGCATGTATATTCAACTTTATATTCGTTATTTGATTCAAAATAAATGGTCAATTAATCTGTCTTTCACCCAGTTAGCAAAATGTAATGACTTTGCATCATAACTCATACTTCGAAAATTCAATTTGACTTGAATCGTGACTGGACTCGTGACTTGACTTGACTTGACTCGACTTGACTCGAGTCACCTCCAAAAAACGAGTGACTTGACTTGACTCGAATCACCTTCGAAAATCGATTGACTTGACTTGACTCGAGTCAAAATGTGCAATGACTCGAGATGACTCGTGACTCTAGGGTAGTGACTTGATCCCAACACTGCTAAAACTACAGCTACTCGTTGACGTCGATATAGCCAGGCCGACTACAGTATACACATGCGGTCAGTAAAGAAGTGTTCCTTACTCAAGTGGGTATGTTTGTGAACTACTTCTACTTCTACTTAACAGTATTTTAGGCAGCGCAAAAATACTTTCTTTCAATTTTAAAAAGCAGAAAATAGTTTTGGTATAAATTTTCATCGATGTTATGAGTGAAATTGTCATCTAACCCCGCGACAAAGCCCCTGAATCACGGTAACTTAACGAAATGTCGAAGAGTGTCCCTATATGTATCATTTTTCTTTGTGTTGGTCGCGAAGATACATGTTGCAACACGCATCAATATAGGAGTTTAGCTTCGATCTACCAGAGAAACTGCTACACAAAATCTAGTGGATTCCCGATGGTAAATTTCACCCATTTACTTCCAAATTAATCACAGCTACGATACATGTATTCTCGGATCGTTACGCACTTTCCCGTAAACACAGAAACCCCCTATTTGATTGGTTTGATCTCGATATAATCTTTGTTGCGTAACCGTTGCATGACCCCGGACATATTCCAATTACACATTACGTTATTACTGTCGTTCGGGCAGCTGTGCTTGGCGGCAGTGCGCTACGTTCGCGTTAGCGCCTTCGAGGCAGTTGACTTGTTGTGTTCATCGCGGCTACAATCTAATTAATCCACCGCAAATTCGCCATTTCTATACTACAGATTTGCGGGCCCCGGGGAATCGAGTTGATAATAAATTACGCCGAGCGTCGAGTACTGAGATGCTTATTCCCTCGCTGCGGAATGAATATTAGTGTACGAATGAATTTGAACGAGTTCGATACCTAAATAATTCGTTCGTGTATCTAGGTTTCAATATACCTAGGACGCCACGATCTAATAATAACAAATCTGTCATATCACGGGAAAATATGTTGTGGATCGATTTATAGACCACCGTTTATGCCGAACTTCACTCGATACATTTCAGAATTTATCTGGGTCCATTTATCTATCCTAGACTGATTGTGTACTATTCATGTGAGTTGACTAATCCGTGTTAACGATGCTGTGAATTTGGAGTGAATGGTCACAGTACAAAAAGCGAGCCCGAAAAAGTAATTTATTTATATGCCGACATCGTTGACGGATTGCTACATTCTGCGACTTTTCACATTCGCCGCAATAATCCCGCGCCCTTTCCGTGTTTCTACAACCACACAGGATCGGTTAAAGCGACAATGTGCGTGTCGTAACCTTCACATTTTGTATTCCATAGAGTACGCGAGCGGGGCTGAATTACACACCATCGTGTCATAAGATGCGTCGACTTAACCGATTTATCATCCACTATGCCCTAACGCTATGGCTATATTCTCATTTGCGCATTGCCCTGTCAGGCATTTTTAATGGTTTTAACAACAGATTACCGTATATCAAAGTATCATTCGTTTGCTGCAAATGCAGATTTTCCAACATGTTTTATTTTGGACCTATATAATACCTCAACAAGCACGATTTTGCTAACATCAGCCAAGGACTTGACTATATCGTCAATATTATTTGCTTCGAATTCAGAACATTCGATTGTTGGTGTCATCTGTTTATGGCACGTTCATCAATACAGACGGGCATATTGAATATAGAGTGCGATGGACTTGCTGCCATCAACACCATGCGTTATTCGATATCCATAACATTTACGGTAATGACGAAAAAACGGATGAGCTTATCTTCCAGTCCGACGTAACAGGAGTTGATCCGCAGTTTTATCAGTACAAAAAGTGCTGCCAAGAACCAAACAGAAGAAATCAAAGTAATCATCGTTGCTAATCAAGTAGAAGTAACGCAATAAATTCCTGCTCGGTTACAAATATAGGAAGCAATTTCCAAGACATGACGTAGTTCTACCGGAAGTACAAAATGAAAGGTTTGAAAAATACTTAAGTAGTTCAAATGGTCGATTTTGTCGACGGGCACATAATTTTTGCACTTAATCGCAGACGAATCTAAATTGAAAGATGCATCTTCGCGACTATCGCAAAAAGACCCTGAAAGAGGGGCCTAATTCGCCTCATTCAAAAATTGGTGTCCCGCAGTTTCCTCGTTTTAGACTTTAGGATTCCTTCTATGACATCTACAAATGTCAATGACCGACTGTCCCGTCAAAGAATGAATTCAAGTTTGCCAACCTGAGAAAGATAGTCATGAAACTGCTGGCTCTGTCTACAATACCTACAATGCATTTGCAAGCAAACATTTCAGACAATAAACATTAACAAGACAAGGCTGCGTTACAATATACATGTAATTGATGTTCACGTGCAGTCTTTACTAAGGGTTTCTAAACCTGACATGGAGCTAGAGTCCAAAGAAGTTGTTGACAACTATGATCGACCACAGATGTCTGATTGAACTCCACAGCTATTGAAGCACATCAGGCTAACAAATTCATTAAATAGGGTTATTGGTTTCTGATGCTTTAAACCTAAAGTTTACTTTAAATACGATTTATTCCTTGTATGGGCGGATAAGTACGCGATTAATGTAACGATTCTGTAATTCGACCCGGCAAGTACTTCATTTTCCTATATCAGGCCCGTCGACCGGAGAAGTTGCCCGCCTCTGCCTTGAAGTGATGCACATTGCACACTTATCCTAAATTACTTTCTACGTTTATAAATTTTAAACGTAAAATGTGAAAAGTAATTTGCCTAAAAAACTGTTGAGTAGAGGTGGTAGTGCAAAAAACAGTAACCTAGGAAAAAGTCGAAGTATATAGTTCGTTGTTGATCAACTCAGGTGATGAGTACAGAAGAGCGTGCGGCGGATAATATTATACTCGCGATGGACATATGCTGAGTTCAGGTTCTCAGCAATCGATGCGTGATTGTATTTTAGAGCGTAAACGCAGCGGACTCAATTTCATTCACCCTTACATATAGCTACAAAAAAATTACTTCACAAACTCGTGCATACGCATGCGCGGTCTCCGATGATGCGTAGCGCGGCGTCTTCAACTCCAACCCCGCAAAGGCATAGTTAAAAATGGCGACCAATATCACCAAATCAAGCTAAGTAACTCGATTTCGCCCGAGTGTTATTAGGCCGCTGGCAGCGCGGTTAAACGCGAACGTCATTTAATTTACGGCGCGCGCTTCTGCCGCCCTTTCAATTTGGGTTGCGCCGATTGGGAATCGAATTTTTAAATTGTCAACGATGTCCATTACCGCACTTTTAGGGATCTGGAAAGGTGCGTAAAAGCGGGGCGTTGCGAACCGGCGCGTCGACACTAATCCTCTTTTCCAAGTACTGTAACTCGATCACGGAAATTTCTTCATTGCGCCCCTCAAGTGATCTTATTACCGAAATCAAATAGGATTTTAAGAAATCGGAATTCTTTCAATTATCAGAAGCTATTTTACATAGCCGCACTGAAATAACATAGGGAAAGTGGTTCTCAAACTTAAGAAAAAATCCCGCCACGGTCACATATCAATTTTTAAATGACTCACGTTCCCTTAAAAAATCAACAAAACTAAACACATTGGTGTTTATGGTGTCAATGTGACTGGTGTTCTTCACGATCAGAACCGGCTTTGTTTGGTTCCGTCTGTACCGCGCATCAGGCATATCGCGAATGACATTGAAATAGGTTCAAATGAACATCCAAACCACCAAAAGAGCGGGTCTTGGCCGCCCACGGGGGACCAACACAGCCTCTGGGAAGCGAAGCCCCCAGCCCCCTCATTCCTCTACCTACCGGTAATTCCATCACAATACCTTTCATATATCAGATCCCTAAACACACACACACACTTTCGATCGACGCGTGTCTATCATTTCGGGCCACGGTTTCACCGCCGCAGATCTCTTTACCATCGCACTTCGCGGCAACGCATCTTGGCGTGTCCTGAAACGGTAGGCACCAATATGCTGATGATGCCTATGCTCCCGTACCCGCAGATTGAACACCCCGAGATCAAAGCATTTAAACGGCCTCATGAGGTACCAATAATATAGGGTACCGCGCACCCCAGTTTGAGATTCATTGATATAAAGGGTAAAACACAGAGACTTGAACACAAACGCACAAGTAAGCTGCAGTATCTATTTGGATCAGGAGTAAAGTTGCCTACGCTCATACAGAGACATACCGAAATGTATGAGGCTCGTGGACATTTGAGCCTGCGACACTTCAGCTTGTGGTTAGAGTTAGGCATGGAGTTATGGGTTAATACATGGATTAATTTTGGGGCCAAGCGTCAGATTTGGAGTTCTAAAGTCACGTGCTGAAGTGTCAAACGCTCAAATATCGGGAAACNTANACCTGGTGCGGGTGTCGATTTTGTAGCCGATTCCAACGTTGTCACGGTGTCTGAAAAGATACGTAGAACATTACGCGAGTCGGATTTTCGATCTGTTATCAGATTGACCACGCTGAGTTTTCATAATGTTGTTTGAAATATCACGCTATTTTAGTTGATAATCCGAAAATGACTTGTTTCATCACTGCTACGTGCTTGGCCTAGCACTGTTACACTCCCTAGTTAACTAAGTCTGATGAGACGGAAATGTGACTGAGTAAGTTCGAGTTCACAGAGGAGATTTGGTAAAAGTTCATGTTCACACGAACCAGAACCCTTCAGTGGTTCGCACCATCGCTATGTGTATATATCATACACCCCTTAATCAACCGACAGCTTTTCAAGTTGTAACTGGCGGGTTTATGCTTGAGGCAAAGGTTAAAGGCGGCGTGTACGGTCAGGTCAGGGTCCGGAGGGAGTAATTGAAATTGAAAAAGCCTCGGCTTATATTATGGTTCATACGACAGAAAATCGCATCAACAGGTTCGGTCACATACCACCCACAAGATACAAGTGCAAGGGACGAATGTCCATTTTAGAAGCAGATATGGCACTACCCGTTAAACTACATGCAGCCACAATCGAAACAGGTTAATATCGCAGCCGAGCCAACAGTATAACTGTCCCTGTATTGAATATCATCCCATCGCCGACAGAGCTAATAATACGAAACAAGGTCCCGCGGGAGCAATAAGTGAAACACGACTTATACTTAATTCAGAATTGCTTACGGAATGTAATAATTGACAGCGATATCCACTTTTAACCCTTGAATTTCCCGGGATTTCAAAAAGACAACGCGAGTCGCAATCAAATGTCAGACTCTGGGGGGTTGTAGGGAGATGAAGAACCATAATTAAACCTTTGAAGAGGCTAAGTGGATCTTGTGCAGTAATGGAGCTTTGAGCATTCATAATGAAACTACAGACATCAATATTGAATCATCGGTATGCGATATCAAGGCGCTTCTATCGCGCATGGTGGGTTTATTATTGCGAAACGCGGGATCATGATCATATCGGACCACCCACACCCCGCCATGTCTATGCCCCGATTATCAAATATTGCAAGGGTCCATGAATCGCGGAATAGCTCAATTTGATAACGGGAGGCCTGGATTCCCGATTTGAGAGCTCGTGGGCAGCTGAAAGCTAGATTTCAAACCTATTCGAATACTCTTCTCTTTACTTCGACGCGAAGTATGTTTTTAAATTTGGTTTGAGTGGCACATGCGTCAGACATACTACTTATCAGTTTGCTGAATTATACTTCCAGCCTTTGTATTTCATACTTCAAATAACATTCAAGACCAATCTGAGCATTCTCACATGAATTCGGCATTACGTCAACGATACGTGTCACTATAGACCTGCAGGTATCAGTATACTGATATCTATACATAACACAATGCCGGGGGTGTAGGGTGACAGTGGGGTGTTGGACAGTAATCTTCCATCCCACGCATCAATGGTATGGGTTGATGGTCGTACGTCAGACGCACAGCCGTATATTGTAGACACCTAGTGAGGTCGTGAGTAATCGTGATTACTTTTCTAATGTAATCGTAATCGACTACTTCCTGATTTTGCTGTAATCGTAATCTTAATCGCGTAATTCAGGAGTAATCGCAATCGATTGCATTCATGAAGTAATCACCCCGTGTTCGGGGAGTGGCGAGATAGCGCAGTGGGCACCAATGGGTGCGGGTTCGAGTCCGACCGAGGTCGACTTCCGAATTCCGATATCTAAGTGTTGGAGGTTTACCTAGGCTCCTCCTCGCCACCTCATCCGCGTCAGCGGCGTCTTACAAAAGCCGGGGGCCGTGCTATAAGTCGGCAGTTACGGAAAATAAGAAGAATAACGGCCTGGTGTAAATGACCATAGTCGACAAACACCATGAATACCCCAAAAAACAAACTAACCCCGTGTTTATCTACAACAGATGTGGACTAAAATCTCTGATGGGGAACTGCGCTGTAAACGGCACATTCCGGAACCAAATGTTGTTTTTACACCCATTCCAATGGTTGATAACGAGTGGACTACACCAATTCTTACGAAATGGGTTATAGTTCCCGCCCCAAGAGCCAAAGAAGGTGGCGTGAACATAACTCAGTGTATATACCTGGGATAAATCTTCTTAAGGATCGGTGTATCTGACATATTTTCACAAACTGGAATGGGAGTGAGACCAAAATGTGGCACCAGAAAGTGCTGATGGCCTGGAGTGACCCGTACTATGGTGATAACACACGCCTATTGTCCACCCTCGCATTTTCAGAGCGTTGGGCCGCATACCCTTTCGTTGATAGGCCACGTTCTCACAACGAGGACAAAATTAGATTAACGCGGGTGTTAAGTCTCGCGTTGCTATCGGTAATCCTCAATTGAATGCTCATCGAGGAATCCCGCCAATGGCTTCCTAAACATTAATCCTTCTAGGGATACATGTAAGTCAGCACTGAAGTACCAATCTGCACCTCGTTACCGTAATGTGACATAATTTGACATGCGGACCTAGACAAGATTACATTACCGCTGTCGCTCACACGCTATTACAAATCAATCAACCACCATCATAAATATATCTGTCGCACGACCTGAACGGATTAAATACAGCTTTCCCGCGTAGCAGCCGAGCGTGACCTCGTCACGTGTCCAGGGAATTGCGCAGGCCAGCGATACGCGATGCTTCGGCGTGGGACAAAAGCCCGCAACCGCGAACAGAGCCGGCTATGGTTTTAGCGCCGCCAAACCGGCGACAATGCGTCCTCAGAAGGTCATCTAAGGGATTGACTGCGATATCGAGACATTGATTAACGTTACAAGGCGTGTTCGGGGCGCTACGTGATGTTCGTTGTAGCGCTTTAGCTAGCCTGTCTTGGGCGGTGATTTAACATTTGAACCTGAGGATATGAGTCGATTGATTCTGCGATGCCGAGCACACCGCAGTGTTTCCGACAGCATGCGATTAAAAGTCGCGAGATCTTGCCCGCTGACCAAAGACGGTAGCGTTCGTTAGCTTGCGGTTATGGTTGGGCAACATTGAGTAGCTGCGTGATTCGGATCCGAATAGAGCATGAGAGAGAGAATCTTTATTTGTCCACATTACAAATCAACATCACACGCAACAACAATATAGCATGGTGAAATGCGACATGCAACGTAAACAACTCTTCAAAGCCGAGCCTCGGCTATCGTATCACTCATTATTATGTCACCACAGTGTAGATAGAAAACGCGACAAGTTCAAATATGTACAATTCATGGGACTACAAAGGAAATAATGCAGTTTCTACATCGCGTTAAAGATAATTTAGTACTTGGAACTATCTGAGCATATCCTAAACATAATCTGACACGAATCCGGATCCGGCATCATAGAATAGTGGAAGATCCAGTTCGAATCCTATTCCAATACGAATGATGTTCATCGATGATAGGTATCACCCATTAGCAAAATGGCCGCCGCCTAATTCGAACAGCAAACCCGACCATCACACAAATGATATTCGACGAAGACCGATATGCATATTTAGTCAAATCTGGACAAGCCGCACCCAATTAACGAACAACATACATTTTAAGACACACACACACATATAATAGACAAATTGGATCAGTGAAAACGTGGGAAGGATTACGCGACAGTCGAATTTGATTCGATTGTAGCGAGAAACGCGTCACAATGGTCAGCATGGGATAATAGACCGGCGCGTAGCGGCAACAGGAAGGATTCGCGAGCTCGCATCAACGGATTATCATCGAAAACAGACTGTCTTAAATTGTCGACATTATGCAGATTCCGATTTGTAAATAACTATTAGCGCAACTCTGTGACAGGATAGGTGCTACTTTGGTTTTCGACAAAATCTGCAGCGCAGATCAGATTAGCATTAATGGTATTACACACTTTTGTTCCAAGCGAGTGCTGAAATTGCTGCAACACTCAATTCATTATAATTACTACGGCATCAGTTTTGCAAACATATGCTAGGGAGTTAAGTTACGCGTCAAAAAAATTCTCCAAGCGAAAGTTTTTTGGTTTTGTGTTATCCATGCTGTTTGTCGACTTCAATGGTCATTTACACCAGGACGATCGTGTCTATTTTGATCCCGTATCTGCAGACTCGTGGTGCGGCTCGCCTCCAGGCTTTTTAAGACACCGCTTGCGCATATCAGCCAAAGTTGATTTACCACGTTTTTCTAGATTACATTCATCAAGGTCTCATAAAATGTGGTCTGCGGTCTGGGATCTGTGTAGGGCACACTTGTGTACAGGTCAAGGCAGCCTTGGATAACTAGAGAATGGATAACTAGGCTACCTAGAGCGAAATGCCAGTAATCCAATTCTAATCTAATTTGTGATATATTTCTATGCTCTAATTTCTGTTTTTCCTGAAAATGCCACTGGCGAACGGTATAGTCATAGTGCGAAACGAATAGCGAGCCAAGCTTTTTGTACAGACATTTGGCATTCTTATGCTTATTATGAAAATGTTCTCTCACTTCATATGAACTGAACGTGAATTCTTCAGTGTTTTGTTTCTCGTTCGGAATTTGCTCCCGCAATTTCCGAATATTTATGCATACAGTCATTCTGACTGTAATCTAATTAAAAAAACTGTGTTGGTATAATTTTAATTCTTATCCAATTTGAAAAGCTGAATATCTTCTAGTTGTCCAACAGAGCGCTCAGAGAGTTGAGACGGGGCTTACGATATTCGTACTATCGTAGGCACCGGTTGAGAACTCTCCAAAAGTTATCCGTCTCACCGACAGGCGATTTCATCGCATTTTAGTCACGTGACTCACCCAGAGCTTTGAAGGCGGCTTGCACTCGGAGTCTGTTCTGCTGGGCCGGAGTCTGCAGACACGAATACGTTGAGCGCAAGGCGGATCGCAAACTCTGAAACAATAACCTACCATTTCTGAAAATCCCGGGATGTCTTCGCACGGATCTCTGCAACGTGACGGAGTAAGACTTAGGTTAATAGAGCAAAAATAACGGCAGGGGAATGGGAATGCATTTACTTCTTTTTCGCGGCAGTCGGCAAGGGCGGCAGCGTCTTTGTCTTGAATGCACAGAATTCGGGCGAGCGATTCCGTGACTTTCTTCCTTTTTTGCTGAACGAAACATTTTAAAATCACCCTAATATTTCAACTACCGATTCGTGACGTTTTAAAAACAGTGATTCTCAGGCTTTTTTTGACTCATCACCTCTTATCAAGCTCGACATGTCTATATCACCCCACGCAAATCAAAAGTCATCAGTAACGAAGTAAATTTACTTTTCCGGAGTACTGAAGTGATTTCCATCTACTTGTATTACTTACTTAAGTAGTTTTAGTTGTACAATATTTCTAGTTCAACAGTTCTGATGCAAAAATAGTAATTCAAGTGAGAAGTAGTGAATATTTTGAGGAAATCATCATGTGCCATGTGATAAATGTTTTAAATAGATTCGATTCACTTTTTTGTCAATAAAAATCATTAGAGCAGTGTATAACCCGGAGACGGGGGATAAAAATAACTTCCATTTAGCAACAAACAATAAATTCATTATATATTCATATTGACAATATGATTAAATGATTTGTTGCGATAGCGTATAATATATATATATACCAACGAAAAAAGCACTCACGCCTTTTCTTTCGATCGAGAGCGACTGCGACGCTTTCGCGAATGTCCTTCTCTCGAATTCGAACGGGTTCGGCTTCGACGCTCCCGAGACCTAAATTTGGTCGCTGATATGACGGACAGTCGGAATTATCGCTGAAAACCTATAGTCACCGCGATCTTGTGCGCCTGCGCGACCGCCTCGAATAGTAAGAATCATCGCTTCTGGATCTGGACAAAAAATAACATCTCAATAGTGGTCGGCGGTGAATTATTGCGCGTGGCACCCACGGAGCTGGGGAAATGAGTGTGGTCGCACCAGGCAAATTATTCCAAAGTGTTATTTCAAAATCCATGCCCGTGTTTTTTACTCGAGTACTTAAACTTTATTATCAAGCCTGTGTACGTGATAGTATATTACATTACATCACCGATCATTGGGGTGGTTGTAATAAGTGGTAGAAGTACGATAATTGGCGGGTTGAATACAGTTATAAACCGCTAAAATATGGGCTCTAACGACGAATAAGTTGGTATAATTCTATGATGCCTTCGTTATAAAGTCCTAATCCGGCATTAACCCTGGGTATGCGTTATGAGGAATACAATTTAACTACAAACGCGGGCGTTGAAATTTGGTTCATCAGTATTAAATCGCGATTCGGGTTTATGTCGATGCCGTTTTCGTTTCTGTGAAAAACATTTGTT
>ATSW01015841.1:0-14980 GCA_000444245.1 Botryllus schlosseri | reverse complement strand
CCGCGATAGGTGTTGAATGATGACATGGTTGCAGGATCCCTCAACAGAATGTGGATGAGAGATCATTACTGACGAAAGTAATGAAAGCGACAAGAAGCAAATTACACTCAATCCTGATAAATCAATAAAATAAAACCGATTTATTGGAATTTCATCTTACCGTAGCAACCTTCATGCAGTAGGTCGATCCGTAAGCAAGGTTTCGAATGCCACGTCTTTGGTATGATACGAATTGAAAGACACGAGAGTGTCTCAGAAAATATATTGAATACTTTACTATTTCGGTTCGAGTTTCCGGTGAATGTCTAAAACAATTATTTGGTATTTGTTGTACGCCTGTTGTCAGATTTCCAGCAAGTTTGCAGAAAAGTCTCTGCTACATTCAGTTGTTCAATAATTACCTCCGCTATCATGTTGAGTAAACACCGCAGCTCCGGCTAATTGTAGTCAGAACACTGTTTCTGATCACAGGTGGACTTTGAACGTTTTTATAATAAAGCATTATTATTATTATTAATTATAAAAATAAACATATGACACTTAGCACCTTATCATCCCTGCAAGCTTTGCCAGGATTTCCGCAGCATAGCAGTTCGTAACGCAGTATAATTAGATATTATTGCTACCGCATGCAACACATCTGCATTATATTGCAAATAGAAATTTGCAAATAGGGCCTACATAGCAAGAAGTACGAAAAGTGCGATACCTAAAAGATCGTGATTTATTATCGCACGATACTTGACGATAAACGTCACAAAAATATCAGCGCATACCTACCAAATACCATACCGTACCTTACTACCAATTTCTTGGCTATGAGCTACACTCAATCACATCCGACCAATCCATACCTATTTCGACTCGAATTTATTTTATGATAGTTATTGTGAAACTTGTCCGTTATTGTAATGACTAGGGCGATTTTTTGACCTAAAAACGGTGATCCAGACCAAAAAATTAGGATTTTGACATTTTTTTGTATTAATTCTCTTCATTTCTGGTTGGCACTGTCTGTCCTTACGAAGCAGTTTTGCCTGATAAAACGTTTTGACATATTTTTACACAAAAAATTATTTTATCGAAATCTGGACCTATGAAGAATTCCATTAGTTACATGACGTATTATGGTTAAACTATTTAAATTTCTTGTAATACAGTCCATCCTCAAGATTACCGGACCACGACTGACCTATCGATCTCGCTTCCCATGACATGCCGCCCTATTCTTGTCGCATTCTCTTCCATACTATCTTCTTTACTTTCATTCAGTGTGCATGCCTCCTCTTTACATCGCCTAGGCCAAGGTGGGTGTCAGATTCCATAGACTACTCCTTGTCGCTTCGACATCTTCCTGTCTTTTCATTGTATCGCATTTTTGTGGTGTATTGAACTGATAAAATTGCTAATAAACCAATGATGATGAAGTACAGCGACAGATACTTTAATACACTCCCGGGTAGAATACCCCTGTCCATACTAAGTAGCTTACCACGAATGAAGAAAGAACGTTTAGTGGCAGCAGTAGTTGGTTGCCAACGATGAAGTTGTGCGTGCACTGCTGGTGACACATCGTGCTGCTTCATTCTGACATTGTCTTCATCACAATTTTTGATCACACGCTTCTTGATATATTAACCAATGCCCACGCAGTCTTGCTTCAGATATTATGTTGCGGTACGTTGAGCATAACACCATGTCAACCCATTTGTTTCATTTGACCGTTTATGATTCAACATGATAAGACACTGGGCCGTCTACAACAGTGGGTTACGAGATCTCAAATTTCAAATGAAAAGATCACCGACAGTGCAAACATCTACGGTACAAATGAAATGCATGTTGTTGCCAAAAAATTGGCATTGTAAACAATGTTGATAATTATTTCCACCAAAGCTGCAATTTTGTCAAAAATTTTGGCATTTTTACCATCTCAAAAATCACCCCAGTATAATGACACAACGCAAAGTTTGTTTGTGGTAAATTCCTCCGTGAACTTACTGTACTATATGAATATTTGATACAGACCGACACCAAATTATAAAGATATATAAACTTAACGTACCTTAGCTCTTCCATTTTCGATATACTCCTTGTACGATCCTTGCTCACTGAGGCATAACAAACGATATGTCCTGGTCCAATAGTCACTAGAAGGACTTCCTTGAGTAACAATGCCAGCAACCAACCGCGGCGCTTCAAATTTTATTTCTATCCAGTCACTGTGTCCTGGATTTGGATTAAATTTAAAAAAAATTTAAAATAATGTTAAATTAAACTGTTTTAATCGATGAGGTACAGAACTTAAATTAAACATTTGAATAATATATCCATATTGGAATCAACCAGAATATGTTCGGTTGACATTCGTCAGGAGTAATCGTCAGCAATTAGTAGACAATTAGGAAAAACATTGTATATCAACAATCGTATCACACAATATGAGGTATATTCGGCATGTAATTTCGAAGACATCTACTATCCATACCAGTAGTAGTCGACGGACTCCTATACGGGCTCACTACGACGAGGAAAATATTATTTTTTAAAGTTTTCTATCGTCGTGTGATTTGTGATCAGCCCTGTTGAACATTTCGCAGCTATATTGATTATAGACCTGTCGGCAGTTAAACTTAAGGTCTGTTAATGAAACAATCGGATACGCACCGGGCTGGCCACACCATGATTCAGTTAAAGCAATTGTCGAACGTCCGTCAAGTTCCGCAAATATTCCTTCAATCTGGTAATCAGACGCTAAAGACGAGTATACTGCAACCCCGTCCATATTTGGCCTCAGATTCATTGAGCATCCACTTTCTGGCACTGTAGAAGCGAGTTATATATAACTTGATGGAGGTTTTAGTATTTCAACACTCTTTTTATGATGAAAATAATTGTTCGAACCGGTAATGGAGCTACGGAAACTCGTTCTCTGCAGTGCAACAAACCTGACATGCTAATATGACGAACGTCTAACTCTATGGTTCTCAAAATTGGCGCCAGTACCTCATGGAGGCGTCAAGGTGTCTGAGAATTCGAAGAGGGCGCCAGCTATGAACCGATTGGGGCACTGAGTGTAAATCGGGGCGGTATATAAACTACAAACATATGTATGAAAAATCAGTTAAGTATTAGCCATATTTGTGTACTAAGAGGAAATATGTGAAGATGTGGTGACAACATTTGCAGGCGCATGTATTCTGCAATCGTTACCAACTGTGATGATGCGTATATAAGCATTAATTACTTTCATCAGATATTATTTCTTTACATAACCCACTCTTTCATTATCGTCACCGTGACATTACTTTGTCTTCTGTTCTGACAACGCAGTCCATGGATGCTTACTTGATGGTTATGCAAGTATGAATTTTCTATCCAATCAATCAACGAACGGAATTAATAGCGAAAGAATCAAATTTAGTGTAAGTCCCGAGCAAATTGAAAAGCCAGCCGCCTGTGCATTTTGTGCAACCAGAATAATAAATGTAATTGCTCAATGCACCACAATGAAGTACGATGACATTCAAAGGGGAATTGCCTTTCAAGATTTTATAGTTTCAGAGTCTCTGTCCTGAATTTTTTACAGAGTTAAGACTCCAAAACAGCGTTGATCATGCTGGCCATTGGTTTGAATCAACCTGATAAGGATAAGAGCGGTATCGTAGTTTGTATGTTGATTACACAATACCACATGAAAGAGGGTAGGGGAATTCGGTATCGGGTTCGTTGGTCAGGAGGGCGTTGTGTCAAAATGTTTGGGAACAATGGTCCAAATCATTAGGTTGACTACCGATTTATGTTCGCATATAAGGAATAAAAAAATGGTGAATTAATCTCAGCATTTATACCTTTTTGAGATGACTTTATGAGACCCCTCACTATAGTTTGTAATAAGCGGACCCACATACCACGACAAGATTTACGCTGCAGCTTCAGTTAAATGCGAGTCTTCTAGACTGAGGGCTATTGTAACTGTGACTTTCACTAACATGACGCAATCACACCCATAAAAGTGGGTCGTGCTACCAGTTGGCGGATGAGGAATTATAATAAAGAATATCAACTTGGTGTAAATGACCATTGCAGTCGAAAAACATCATGAATACTACAGAATACCAATAGGATTTCACGGCTCGCCGATCGAGAACCACCGAACTAAACGAAAAGCATCCGACCGTAATAACACCAACAAAACAGGAACAAACTTATTAAAAACAATTGTAATAATCCTCGAAAGTCCGTTTCTTCTTAACCAAACCAAGGCATTCGGCCCCTCACACTTGTGAAACTCGTATGAAAATACCAATGTTCGCCAGTGAATCTAATGCACGAAATCGACATGAGTTTTACCAAAGTTTATCATATTGACTACGGCAAATACAACGTGAGCACCCAATTATATCCCTATTGACGAATTCGCTCAAAAGTGCGATATGTCAGTAACTTGCTGATTTCCCTTACAAGTCGATTTATTAGTGCACGAGGTTTCAATACTGAATCCATTGCGCGTGTGATTCTAGANGANTCAAAACAATAATATTACTACCTTGAAAATNATTTGATGATGATTGGCGAGGAGCTCGANTATATGACTCAGCAGTCTCATTTCGNACGNCCGCTTTTACTTCATAANGNTTTTCCTGTANATGCTGATCAATATCAAAAAGCTGTTCAGGAGAATCAAATTNGTCANCGTCGTAAAGCTGTGTTCCAATCGCTGTCTCTTCCATCGGTTTCGAGAAACNTTTTGGTACTAAGCAAANCACCAGGNCCAGAAGAATCGAAACTTTTAAGAATATCATACTTCAATGAAGACGATTTCGAGTACATGGGCTATCAGTCCAATAAACCTTCATTATAAGCTTTCCGCGGTAATTAATTCCGTCAAAGGTGGCCGTTTCGGCCTATCTATTCAGCTATGATATTGCTGAGCAGATAACTGTTTCAGCTGTATAAACTTCACCAAATACGCTCTAAAGTGAAACAATGTAACAGCGCAAACAAAAATATATGGAAATTGTATGTCTATTCGAAAGTTGTTCTTTGTACTGTTGCTTGGTTACGCTTTTAGACGTATTTAATAAAGTTGATAAAGAAAGTAGACTAACGGTTTTATTTCATTTTATAAGCCCCCGTATAGTTCATAGGCCCCGGTCGAATCGCTTCATATATTTGTTCATAAGAATAATGTAGTTGTCTCAGATAACACACTTTCTTTATTGCATTTAGCTATCCGATTGGAAGGGGCTGATCAGGTTAATGATCCCTACTAAAGAGCATTAGGATGATTCGACTGTTAGCCTTCATATATATATATATAGCTGTTTCGCAATATCTTGCATAGTATATTCATATTGAAATGAACCCGAATATTTTCAACTTACACTCGTCAGGGGTAATCGTCAGCAACTAATCGAGAATTGGAAAGAACATTGTCTATCAACAATCGTATCACAAAATATGACGTCACCAGCGTGAAATGAGATCTCAAATAAGAGAGCGTTCAATGTACGATTGTAAGATGGTACACGAACTCCTTTTGTAGATAAAGCTTGAGCTGATGTGTGTTGATAAAGGTCGACTCCAAGGCACACAAATGGAAGTGTGAGCGGCCCCTCCGGATGACGCAAAATGCGTTGCGGCAAACGCTTCGACGTTCTGCCGTAACCACAATCACATAGTAGGCTACTTATATTCGTATAACATAATACTTTCTTGAAGTGCAGGATGCACGTATGTACTTGTACGTGTTGAAGGGAGGAGCAGTTGCGTTGTAGTAAAAATCAAGCAACCGCTCTCTTCGACGCTAAATCCAGATAGATATTTCATATTGTCGGTTTCATAGCATGTATTGTTTTCATAATCATGTAAACAACGCTTGATCGAATCAACACAGCGTAGTATGACCGGCTGTCAAGCTTTGAAACCACCCATGCGCGTTATTCGGTATTACGCGAAATTATACCTCTAAATTTAAATTTCGCAAGTATCGATGGTAATCGCAGCATCGCTGTCCACTAGCAAAATATTTTATTGGCCGAACTGGGAAATTATGGTGGAACTCGACCGGAAAGCTATAAGGATGTCTTCAACATCCATTATGTTTTTTGTTGCTATATATAAATTGCAGCTTACAAATTTCCGAATAAATAGGCTACTAATGTAAAGTAAAAACCTTATAGGCTTATAATAAGCGCTTATGAACATCAATTTTAAGAAGTGTTTTGCGAAGCGCTTTTACTTGCTTTTAAGCACTGATCCCTGATGGATCACTCAGAAATCTGCAATACCAATACAATTTGCCGTCGGAGTCGTATTGGATAGTTCATTCGCCTGTGTAGGTCATTATAACCGATTTAATCAGATTAGAACTATTAACGATTTTGGTGTGATTCACAGGACAATACCTGTTTTACAGAATGAACGGCACTTCATTCGGCGCCGAGCTGATGAACCATACCGTGTCAGCCCCAATCTTAATGACATCGAGTGTACAGTAGTTCTGATCGTCTTTTCACTCCTGGCGATTTTAGGCACACTCGGAAGTACAATGATGATTGCCATTTTGCTGAGCATGGAACGAACCGCCTTCCACATCATATTGATCGGGATGTGCGTGTCGGATGTACTGTCGGCTTGCAACAGCCCTCTGTATGTTTTAGGGCAAATTCATTCTGCGAACGTTACATTTCCAGATTTCTGTGTCCAGCGACCATCACACTTGACTATTTCACCACTTTCGGGACTCTCAGCCACGTGCTTTTGCTAAGTTAGATGAGATGTCGAGCTGTAGTCGTCAATCGCGTAATTCCGAATCGAAATAATGAGAATATCGCTAATCAGTACATCGTACGTGTGGTTCTTTTGTGGCTTCTCACTGCGGTCATTTCAATACCTTTCCCGTTCGCAATTACCTCTGCAGTAACTCCAGAAGGAGTCGTGTGTGGAGGTAAAAGAGACGCTCACGTAGCAATCAAGGTCATGACGGCTTTGTCGATAACTGTCGGAATTAGAGTACCAATCGTGATGATAGTTGGATACTGTTCTCGCATGATCGTGTTTTTCAAAAATAGAAAATCTCCGTCGAGTAATCGAGCTTCCTTCAAACGCAAGCAGAGAAATGCAGTAAATCAACTCCTGGACATCGCCTTCACTGTTTTATTCGGATATTGCTGCGACTATGGAAACAAATTTTATTTCATGTCTCGCTGGAAAAAGGCTGCGGACAGGCAAAAAATACTGGCGGCTCTAGCAGGATGCGCAAACCCCTTGATCTACTATTTGGGCTCAAACGAGTTACAAGAGGCCGTATCATGTTGGTGCAGATGCGTGAAGAAGCGGGCGGCAGTTCACCCTGACTGCAATTCTGCGAAATCCATCAAAGTCGACGTTATTACTGAGAAATGGAAAAACGATGTCGACGGTCAAACAAAAACCATAAGGATCTCCGAAATCCACAGTTAAGGAGGACAGAGTAGTTTCATAACGGTTATTACTATTTTCTGGTTCAGGTGACATCACTGTTTTACGTTCATATGTTTATTAATTCAGTTATTTTTCAAAATGATCATAAAGTTTCATGACGATCATTACTAGTTTCCTCGTGCAAAATGTGGATAAGTGGACCATGTGGATTTTGGCAGACTTGAATCTTTCTTGCAGTACAAACCGGATCAAAGTTGCGATACCCATCTGTCATGCAACAAGATTTGAATGAATATCATATACATCATAATGTAGTTTCACACGACAACCACGATCCTATTGCAGTGCTATACAAATGTTTGCTGATTGCACCATATTCATTATTTCGCTAATTGTATTTTCACTTCGTAAGATTAACAACGATATCCGAAATGTACGATAGTGCCTTCTTATAACAAAAATGATTCAGAAAATTCGGACTAGAAGTGGATCACGTGAACTTGAAATTTAGGATCACTTTCCAAGCTACTCTTCTATGTTTCAATATAATGCCACGGCATGGCAATAAAATATATGGAATGCTGCTAAATGCAATCCTGAATGCATTTGTAATTTCGTTCGTAATATGCGTTCTAATAATGACACCAGTAGCGAATAAGAGTTGAGTAATCGATACATACCTGATTTAAATTTTACCAAGCTTAATAGCTGGGGAATTATCAGGCTTGCATGGATTTTATACCTAGTCGGACTGTTTTAGAATTTTCAAATTGCTTCCAATGTAGGACTTGAGCAAAAATGACTGGTAGAGCAGGATTTTATATATTAGAACATGTCAATCATCCGGTCGACGATACGATTTCATACGACCAACAATGCCATGGTGAGTCGGATTACCATGTATGTACTCTGCCCTCTTGCTAGAAAAAGCCAGAAATGATCTGTAATACGGACGTACGAGCGGTTCATTCGGAAGTAGGACTGGAAAAATCACCTTCTTTTAGTCGACAACACCAGTCAGTCAGTATGTTTTATTCATATCACCAACAAACACAACATGCAATTTGTAATGGATTGTGAAACGACGGAGGACCGGAAGGTCTTAGTTTCAGTCGCCACCCAGCGGAGTTATATACGAGTAAATATGGTAAGATGTAGAGATATCAAGACTAATGAATATGACAGTTAACAAATGCACATAAAATTACAAAAGGTAAAGACATGAATAATCCACAGTAAACATCCAAGCAGAGTATACACACACAGTGTACACAGCGTGCACAGCGTAAAATATGCATCAAAGCAAAAACAACAACCTAGCTAGAGGAAAAGTGATACATCACAGTCATTGCAAATCATAACCATTTTTAAACAAGTAAATTATACGGTATTTCATCTTAACTCATTGTGCTGCATCGATCTATATCAGGGGTCACCAACCCGGTGCCCGCGGGCACCAGGTAGCCCGCGAGGACTAGATGAGTAGCCCGCGAGCCCATTCTAAAAATATGTGAAATAGCAGCATTTACCAATATTCGTCAGATTATTACCAGCTTCTAAATATATAGATTGATTGATTCAGCTACTCTTGTTTAAAACACACTAACATGTAACTTAAATATATAAACACTTGAAAATATCTTCATTTACAATTAGTAATATATAGATGTATGTGATAGAATCACCAGAAATTCAAGATATGGCGCATTGCCTATAAAGGCGACATGACGGAATGCCGTTCACGGTCATCTTGAAATGGTAGTGCGTTCCGTTACGATAGCTCGACGACCAGGACAATGCCAAAGTAGTAAACAATATTACTATTCGGAGTCAGATAGCCGTGAAGTACTAGCAGATTGTCAATATCTGTATACCGAATACGTATTGCATCTTTTGGCACAGCTTGTTTCTGTTACACTCAACGCAATTTAATATACCATATGTTTCTAACTTTCTGTATTCGTTGTTGGTATCCGGTATATTGAAATCTTGGTCATTTCTGGATGCTGAACAGTTGGAGATTGAAATTGTAACACTGCAAAATGAACCCCACCTCAGTCTGCAGCAAACGTTTGTGCATTGTTGATACGGAAAAGTACAGTGGTGTATGCGCAGCAGCTATGAAGGTTGCAAGCGTCTATGATTCAACTTATCGTTGTGAATCAGCCTTTTCGGACATGAGCTTCATCAAAAACAAACACACAACACGCTTATTTAAAGCACATCTGGAACACTCACTAAGAATTGCAGTGTCAAGTTGAATACCAGAGTACAGCGCACTAGTTGATATCATACAATGCCCGGCTTCCCACTGACTGCTATAGAAACAGATAACATGATGTCCAGTCCTGCCCAGTGCTATGAATATCAAAGCGGAAATTCAGTGTGACACGGATAAACGGCGGGAGTAAATAGTAGCCCGCCGCTTCAATCATTACGCTAAAGTAGCCCTCGGTTGCAAAAGGTTGGTGACCCCTGCTATATTCTTCTGAAAGGTCATTCCAAACCTTGGCACCCTTGAAGCTGTTTTGTGACAATTTCTTAGAAAACGAAGGTAATGTTATTTTTCCTTGACACCTAGTAGCCACAGCAGTGTCGTTATAAAAGTTGATAATTCGGGAGGCGAGTCGGAAAGATCACATTTTTAAAATTTGTAACACAGCAAGATTCCTAGTAGAAATTTTAGAATCAGAAGTGTTCTAGACAGGTAATCTGACTTTTATGATTTGTAAAATGTTTCCTCCTTTCCGGGTTCAAAAATATGATAACAATAATGGTGAGTGTATGAAAATCTGTAAACAGGATCAAGCTCATTTCTTTCCAGAGTTGATATTTTTAATGCTATTTCCTAGTAAGTAATCCCAGGGACTGGACGCAATGATTCGAGTACTCGAATATGCATCGAGATTTAGTTCTAGTGATTCGAGTATAGTCGTGAGGGANGATTNTTCCGAGTACTGAATTNATACGATCCTTGCTACTATNAGAGNTAACTTATCAACGAGANTCNTAGCATCGATGNTATTTTCANTGTTGAACCGNTGACACCATCGCAAACTNCAAAACACANNGTGCGATACTGAAGTTGATACAGATAAGAAGATGAATTTGNATNGATTAAAGGGACACAGTGACGATTACCTGCTATCCATAGGAAGTAGAGACGTGCGAATCACGGCTCGTTGGGATCCCATTATAGCCCACAGAGTGTATATTCACACCCAAAGGGCGCTACACGAAAACAGAACCACTCAGAATATTATCTCGGTCATAAATCCCACGTGCCTATAAACATACCTTCCTGCAATTAAAATATTATGTTCGATTTATAACGTGATGTAGCCTAAGTCTGAGATATGTTATAAATTAGTGCATCACGGGTGTATAATGTATATTCACAGCCGTATATCACGTGCGGTACAAGGGTGTGAATACCAACTCTTCTGACGAAGTGCATAAAATACATGCACCGTCCCTCATTTCCGTAAGTTTGTGATAGAGCAATTTAATTTTCCGGATCCAATCATGTTCAATTAAACGTAATACCGATCGAATCCGGATCCTGTGTAGGCGGTGCCTTCGATATTAAAATTCGGACCCACAAAAGTAATGCTCAAGGCCGTGCATCTACTTCCTTTGCCGTCGATATTTTTTCAACGACAACCCGGCAATGCTTTGATTGTTACTACTGTATATTATTTTCCGACATTGTTGTGCAACGGAGATTATTAAGCTGGGTCCAAGACCATAGTAAATCGAAAATCACTATCGCGCGTTATAAATTTCTAGAATCATGTCCTGATTCTGATCTAGTACCCGAATTCACTTGTTTCGAAAACACGTCCCTAAAACTTGCTGGAAACTATATGACAGTGTTCGGCATGAACTTGATTACAACTGGGCGTGTTGTCTACTCTCTAATTCCGAACGGTAAGGGGATCGAAATATGCTCAGACAGTGGCCTACCGCGAAAGAATCACAAGTAGGCCTACAATGCACCGTTTCGTATCATCTTCAGAGTTAGTCAAAGTAGTCAAGAAAGCTACTCAAGTAGAAGTAGAAGTATCGGACGGATATCGGACAGTTTTTCTTTGATAATTCTGGGATTATCCTTGATTGGTGGATAATCCAAGAATTTTCATCGAAAAACTGGCATAACTCCCCTTCTACGGCTTGGAATTGAGTAAAATTTGTTTTGCATAGTCTTTGAAGACAGCCCAACAATTTCATGGGGTTAGCAGAAAAATTTGAAAAAATTTTTTTTTGCGTTTTTGGGCAAATTCAAAATTTTCAAACTCTACGTAAACCGCGATATTGGTTGGAATGAATTCAAATTTGGTGTGCGTCGTTTTTTAAGGTAACCTGACGATTTAATCATGTAGCCCGCAAGATTAAGGAAAAAATGTTATTTTTGAACCGCCCTACTGGACAAGGTTCTGAAACCTCAACGCCTCGACGTCGAGCCAGGCTCGGAGACTGCAGCTGCTGAGGTCAAACATTGACTTAAAACGTTCAACGACTACTTGGAAGCGTTAGCAGCCGCTGACTTACATCCGGACAAACTCAAGGTGCTAGCAAATCTGATATAATTTCAAGTCCTCCGCAACATAGCGGATATTGATGATTATGACCTTGTCATTGGTGCTTTGAAAGAGCTCTATGTGAAGCAGAAGAACACCATTGCGGCTAGGCATGAATTACTGACTTGCAAACAACTGCCTGGCGAGGCTATAGACAGTTTTGTCATTCGACTGAAGTCACTTAGCAAAGACTGCGGGTGTCAGGCAGTTTCAGCTGAACAATATCGGTTGGAGCTGATTCGCGATGCCTTGATCGCGGGGTTGCAATCACCGTCAATTCGCCAGAGACTTCTGGAAGAAAGCGCGTTGACTTTCGGTGATGCCTTCAAGAAGGCACGTGCAATGGAAATCGCTTCCAGGGATTCTGAAGCCTACCAACCCACTTCGTCGTGTGCCACAAGACTGCGTGCGCCGAGACAACAAGGCGGGGGCGAGACTTAAAATGAAGATGGCAGTGCTCACCACCAATTTCTTCGAAACGGCCTTAATTCTTTTGTGGAGACGCTATGCATCCTCTCATGAATTGCCCGGCAAAAGATGCCGTATGCAGATATTGTTATATCACTGGCCATTATTCGAAGGTGTGTCAATCTCGCCTTCGAAACCTTCCACGAATCAATACGGAAACTGCCTCGATTCAAGGTCCCGCACCTCCCAGCAGAGGAGAAATAGAATTTAACCCGAAAACGACTCTATCAGCTACGGATCGGTCTAGAGTAGTCTGCGATGTCAAGGTGGACAATTTGAACGCTACTTCATTGATGGATACTGGTTCAGGGGAATGTTTCATGGATCAAAAATTTGCCGACAAATATCGAGAAAAATTAAACATCCAGCCAATCGTTGGCGAGGTCACGCTAGCGGAGACTTTTATACGCATGCCAATTGAAGGTCAGTGCCTTGCTCGCCGCACCGTGGGGAATAACGACTATCGGAATGTTTCGTTTCATATACTGAAGATCTTAGCAACAGACGTCATCATCGGCGAAAGAATTTTCAAGGAACACGAAAGCGTCACATTCACGTTTTCAGGACGACAGCCTCCGCTCACCCTGAATGCCTTATCAAAAATGGTAGTTCCGTATCCGAAACCATTCAGTCACCGTAGCAAGGATTGCCGCCCTGTCGCGGACAGGCAACGGAGATATTCACGGGCAGATCACGCCTTTATCGCAGAAGAAACGCAACGTCTACTTGCTGACAATCGTATCGAGCCAAGTAATTCCTCCTGGAGAGCTCAGGTACTCGTTGTCAAAAACGAACACTGTACCAAACGACGAATGGTCATTGATTACAGCAGGACAATTAACCGATTCACTCAACTCGACGCTTATCCTCTGCCGCGCATCGAGGACATTGTGAATAATCTTGCTCAGTATAAAGTATTCACAACAGTTGACTTGAAATCGGCCTATCATCAACTCGAACTGGATCCGCGTGACCGGGAATTTACTGCCTTCCAGTCAGGAAGCGAGTTGTTTCAGTGGCGACGACTTCCATTTGGTCTGACAAATGCTGTACCTGAATTTCAACGAACAATCGATTACATCGTCAAGCAGAATAACCTGAAAGGCTGTTTTCCGTGTCTGGACGATATAACAATCGCTGGGGTGGATCAGGCTGACCACGACACCAACTTCATGAACGCTGCTTCACGCGCCAATCTTGCCATCAACGAAGCTAAGACGCAACTTGCTAAGTCCGAAATAGCTATTTTGGGGTACAAAATCGGACGTCAGTCTGTTCAGCCTGACCCAGAGAGAGTGACTCCACTCCTAAATCTCCCATATCCGGAATCTGAGCTTCAGTTGAAGAGGATGATAGGGTTGTTCGCCTACTACGCTAGATGGATCGCGAATTACTCGACTAAAATCGGACCGCTAATCAAAGCTACGATTCCTTGAGACAACGATTCTCGTGAAGCAATTGATCTCATCAAACAAAACCTGGCCTGAGCTTCAGCTGAAGAGGATGATAGGGTTGTTCGCCTACTACGCTGGATGGATCGCGAATTACTTGACTAAAATAGGACCACTAATCAAAGCTACGATTACTTTAGACAACGATTCTCGTGAAGCAATTGATCTCATCAAACAAAACCTGGCCAACGCCGCATTACGACCCATCAATGAATCTATGCCCTTCACAGTAGAAACTGACGCTTCCGATTTTGTCATCGCTGCAACCTTGAATCAGGAAGGGCGCCCCGTTGCATTTCTCTCGCGCACCCTATCGCCAAGCGAGCAACGACATTCGACCGTTGAAAAGGACGCATATGCTGTGGTCGAAGCGCTGCGGAAGTGGAGGCATTTGCTCACTGAGCGGCATTTTACATTGGTCACTGACCAGAAAAGTGTCTCCTTCATGTTCGACAATCGACACACCAGCAAAATCAAAAACGACAAAATCGCTNGTTGGCNATTGGAACTAATGACGTTTAGCTATACTGTCATTCATCGNCCCGGCGTCGAAAATGTCGGCCCCGACGCTCTAACGCGCGNCCATTGCGGATACATGGGAAAACACCAATTGCGCGATCTNCACATTTCACTCTGTCACCCNGGCGTGACCCGCATGTCTCANTTCGTACGAGTCAAGAATTTGCCATTCTCNATGTCAGAGATACGTACCATNANTTCACAGTGCGANGANTGTCANCAAATCAAACCTCAGTTCATTNGCTCCGANGAGGAGAANCTAATCAAGGCGACTCAACCCTTCGAACGTCTCAGCCTCGATTTCAAGGGTCCGTTACCCAGCGTNACGAAAANCAGGTATTTCCTCACTATCGTCGANGAATATTCACGATTTCCGTTTGCATTTCCCTGCGCAGACATGTCTGCGAAGACGGTTATCAAATGCTTAACGACACTGTTTTCTNTATTTGGGATGNGTTCATGACCATAGGCGCCGACTTTTATTTTTTTACGAGGTGGCGAAGTCTTGTGACGTCATAATCTGTCTCTTATACA
>KE606389.1:187-17228 GCA_000444245.1 Botryllus schlosseri | reverse complement strand
GTTCGGTTCCTCACTTTATGAATGTTGAGGGCACGCTGAGTTACGCGTGCGGGCGGGTATGCAGATTTAGCGCGATATATATCCATATTAACGTACGATGAATAGAAATATATATATTTACCTATTAGACTACTTTGGTGGACAGTCCTGTTTTTGAAGCATTTGGGCGACAATGATCGCCAGCAGAAGGAGACAAGCTAGGCGACTGAAAATATCTCGATTGGTTTTGAAATATCGATTTCGCGCGTGGTCACTGGTGATTAGCAGTTTATATCGCAGCGTTTGGAATATACACGAAATGTCCTCCAACTGCGGTCGCCTTAATTTTTGCCAACTTTTACAATATCTAATAGACCTCTTCAGTGGACATTGGATACTTAGGGAGACAAATCGCCATTTTGGGATTACCAGACCATGGCCCTGTCCTTTACTGAGCTAAGATGGGCATTGTCGTCATATTATATGTCAAGGTTCGGGAACCAGTTTCGTCAAAGGAGTCATACCAGCCCCTACATTTTCAATTGTACCTACCCAGGTGGGTGTCTGGTCTTAAGACTACTCCTATAGTCGTTTCGGCATCTTCCTGTCATTCATTGCATTGCAGTCTTGTGATGTTTTGAAGTGATGACATTTTATGAATAAACTTGAAAATAAGGAGTCATATACCAATGACAATCTATTTTGACGTCACTATTTGAAATTCACGACGTCATCGTTGTACGATATGGATGATCGCTATGTATAATTCGCCGTTTCTTTGTTTTACATTCATGGTGCTTCGACCACATTGGTAGTTTTACACTATGGCTATATTCATGATACGGTCGTTAGGTCATCTAGTCTGGGCGTCTGTTTTTTTTTCTCCACCATGCTATCTGTGATTGCTGAGCGCTTAGCAGGATACCTGCGGATACCAATTTTCGAGTCCTTGGTATGACCCGGCCGAACACACGACCTACCGATCGAGAAGCCGGACGCATAACCATTACACTATGTCGCTCGGTTGGATACAATTAGATTGTATTCACCGAATGTGGATGATGGCATGAGGAGAGGAGGATAATTTTTTATAGGAATAAGATCTGTCACGATGCCTATTAGTCTTATAATCCGCCTGTGAGAGTACTATAGGAGGGCTGCAGAGCAAAGAATATCATAAATATCAAATTGCATCGTGAAGAAATCTACATTGGACCGACAAAAAATATAGATATTGACTATCACTCGAGAAATATATTTACCCGTATTTTGCGTGCTTATTATCAGTTCATTTCCTTTTCGTGGTTGTGAATTTCAGCGTGTGAAGAACTCTATTTGAAAATTATCTAACCATCGTTTTAACGTGTCTATTTCAATGAAATGGACATATTTCCAGCTAATCTGTGTCATATCTTTCTTTCATTTATTGGCGATGTCTTCATCCAAACTCCATCATGGGCCCTTGGCAAGATTAAAACAAGTGGAAAAGACATCCTTGCCTCTTCAGGCATAAGTGGAACACGATTTTTGGTCATGTCGGTGTGNCNAAATTGGTCACCGTAAATACCATTATTTCAAAAATGACCGAAACTTCAATTTGACTGACCTCGGCTTCAACGCAGCGCAAAATCCAGCAAACCTAACCCAACATTCGCCCGTATTCAGAGACACGTCTAGATCTCCAATTCAATCACTCGAGCGTGGCGAGAAAGCGTAGTGGAATAATATACAACCGTAAGACCAGCCGGCTGCGGTTTCGAGTCCGACCGAGGCCGATTCCAGAATTTGTACTAAAGTGTTATAGGTTTATCTCGGCTCCTACGCACCATCTCATTCGAGTAATCGGTGTCTTATGAAGATGTATATGGAATAAAAAATATCGGCCTGGTGTAGAATGTGAACAATGTAGTCAAGCACCGTGAATATCAAACAACAACGAGAAAAATTGATACGCGCCTTTTGCAGATGAAACACATTTACGTAGCTTTACCGGCTCGGAGTCGAATGAATCTTCACTAATGTATACTACAACAGTCAGAGTGGGTTGGTTCGTTGATCCAGCCATCCATCCAATCTTAGTGCGTACACCAGTCAAACCAGATTCGAAATAGTGAAGTCATGAAATATTGACCTTGATCCCGATAGCTTTCCTTCAAGCGTAATTTCGTAAATTTGTTGCCAATACTACGTTGACTGCGAGTTTTTGTAAAGTATCATAACTTTTACGGGTAATAACCCTGCCCGGTCAATAATAATTACAATTATCAACATGACCAAAGCGCCAAACCCTGCATGAACTAATCCCAACCTATCTTTATTGCCAATTGCGAACTTCCTTGATTACCTTGGCGCTTGATGAGGTCATCATCATTGTAAACGAGGTATTGCATGCTACGTAATATGATTTAATAGGCTTCAAGCTCCGCCTATGTCTGCAGGCCTGTGGTTCAAATCCCGCACTGATCATAAATGTACGTACGTACGTCGTACCCTCGTACAGTACATTTACAAGTAGAAATGTGAATGAGACAATAGCATTTCATTATGATATCTAGTTATTACCATCCCAGCCACTTACAAAGTGTTTGTCTCCGCCAAATCAACTAATGGTTTCAATTCGCGCATGTGTCTTTCTTTGGTCAATGTCCAATATTAGTCAATAATTGATTGCATTGGAATGTTATCGATTTCCATAAAACCCTTCATATGCATGCCCATTGCTGAACCTCAAACTGGTCACAAATCGGATACGATAGCTCACACAATCAAGGCCCACAGCGAAATAGCATTTTTGGCATAGCATAAGCAGAATTTCACGTTTTTCACAGGCGGGCTATCCGAGGTTCCGTATCGGTCGTTCACGCCACTGGGCCATACGAGGTACCGCTGCGTTCCTCTCTGGGCCCGGCGTAGACCGATACCCGATACGATCGTATCGGTCTTTCAGCTGACTCGGTACCGGCCTTCAAAAAACAGTGTATAGCGCATTTTCACAGTTTTTAAATCAGCGATTTCTCGCCAACCGAATATCGTAGCCGGATAAATCCGGCACCGGCGGACGCGTAATTCGATTACGATTCCAACGATGTCCGGGACATGGGGCGGGGACGCGTAGAAAAAAATTTCCACCCAAACTCCGTGATGGTACGCGGATACGGGTTACGTGTATGGTATTCCGAGCGGTCAGTATCAGAACCGAGATCGAAATACCGATCGACAACCGCTGGTCTTAAGGTGTCGGCAGAGGTAGCCCCGTTTTCGTCTCATCGAACTGAACGCAACGATAGCCGATTCGACGGCGTGGGACCTTGAGGTGACCCGGTATCGGCATTCGAAAAGTCGGTGTTTGCGTCCTAAAGGCTACCGAATTCGCAGAATCTACAGATCGATCAGTAGCTTGGGAATAGCCTACACTGTTAAAAATATTCTATGCCAAATTACTGGTCTGGTCCTGGCAGCAGTTTTACGACTCTGAGACCAGTAAATTTGAAAAATATTTTCCCGTAAATATTATTGACCGTAATTTATTTTTACAAATACTGACTGTTAAAATTTTTACGGAATACTCCCGTTACTTGATGTAACGGAAAACGGCTGTAATACCAAGTTACTGGTCTAGTCCAGTGCAGCAGTTTTACGCTGATGAGACCAGTAAATTCGAAATAACTCTACCCGTAATATGATTTTACATATGCTGACCGTAGGAAATTTTACGGAACATTTCCGTAACCTAAGGTAACAGAAATCTGCTGTAATATCAATATACTCGTCTGGTCCCTTGCAGCAGTTTTACGTTCCTGAGACCAGTAAATTTGAATCAGGTTTATTTGGTGCGGGAACACGTAAAAAAAAAGTGTGTGGATAATGACGGAAATCCAGTCTTTCTTGTGGAGATCATCGGTCAGCAACTGCCTGAATGAAGAGGGCTTCATCAAAACTTCAGCAGCAGTTGAAGGACTGTACTTTGGGCCATGCTCTTTTGTAGGTTCTTCTATAATCTGAACAAAGATTATGCTGTCATCAACACCGTTACAATTTGGAAACTTTGAGACGCTATAGTATGACATACTGCGACTTTTCATATTCTTGTCAATTTCTCAAATAATGATGGCCTAGGATAGCGATGTCGAACATAAGGCCAGCAGGCCGCATGCGGCCTGCGAAGCAATTCTGAGTAGTTTGAAAAAACCCTGTATTACCCAGCACATTTTCTAACAAATGTTGAGATATTATTGTAAGAAATGCTTCCCGCAAGGCCACAAATGTCAAGATTATAGACCGTAATATAATTATCCGACTGTGGTGTTATGGTTTTACTCTAGTCGTCATCAGGAACAAGTTGGTGATACTGACATCCAATTCCAAAAACTCCAAAAAGTGCACACTGAGTTCATATTTTTATGAAGAAATGAGCCAAAAAGTAGTTATTCGTGAAGTAAAAAAAAACTGTTATATGCAGGACGCATGGAGAATATAATAGTTATAAAAAATACAATTCAAATATATTTGGTCGCACTGCTGTATCACTTCTACTCAAAGGCCCCAGACAGACAGAGAAACCCGAATGACGATTAATAATGAGCCAAATTCTAACGTCTGGTTTACAATTAAATCACTTGTGTTCCTCAAAGCGCATACGATGAGTTAACGGCAGTTTACGATTAAAACAAAGGGAGCATACAAATATGTCAGCTTATTCCGTGGTTAAAGTCAGTGTTTAAGCGGTTGAATTCAAACGATCAATCTTTGAATTTTTGCCAAACTTCCGTTGTTTGCAAGTAAAGGTGCTGCTAGAATATATCCATATGATCTGATCGTGAATGTTATGTAATATACCAAAATGTATACAGGATTGATAATAAACTATTCAAGCGAAAAGAAAGGTCGGGCGTTTTGATGTACCGTAACATTTTGGAATGATTTGACCGATCCGGCCCGCGAGCGGTTTGAAAGTTTGAATCTGGCCAGCGACGCAAGTTGAGTTTGGCCTAGGACTTCGTACCTGAATCATCTTTTCCAGCGTGATTGCAAACTTTTCTGGCAATACTCCTTTGCATCGCACGTCCAATGTATTTCGCACGGCATCGTGCTAGAAGCGAGAGGCGAAATGATCCCTTTCTATCACATAAGCATTCGACGTCATGATTCATAATGCCATAACGCTTCCATTTTCGTGTAGTTCAATGTCAGAAAATGTAATACATTCTTATAAGCCATAGCTTCTGTTCACCATTAAACTGTAACGAAAATACATACGTCTTCAGAACCAGGACTGAGAATAACTTGCCAGATTTGAGCTCGGATACTGCTATACCTACAATATCTGCTATCAACACCTGCAATATTCTAAAGCTAGAGTTAAGCTGTGGCTTCGAAACCCTCAATATCTTACAGCATGGAAAACTGTATTCATTCAGTTTTCCATGCTTACAGCAACGCATCTTGTTATTATCCAATACGAAAACATCGCGTCGATATAATATCTGTCTCGGAACATTCAGCTGCACGTGCTCAGGCTCAGATATGTCTGACGTCTGACGCCACTATGTCTGGAATATGTATGACGTCACAATGTACTGTTCGCTCGAGCAGCTACGAATTCATGATCAAACAATTCACAAGGCCATTCGCAGGAAAAAGGTAAAGGACGTCCACTACTCTCGTCTCAATGGCAAAGGAGCATGGCGGCTAAACACCAGCTCCAGTGTTTCGATATATAGTTTGCATCATACATGCGTTAAGGAGTCTACAATGGTGGCAGAACTGGTCCAACAGATAATTACCCAAAATATCATACCTGCAGTAAAACTACATAACATACCAAATTCGCTTGCCATGCTACTGTTGCTAGACCTTGATGTCTCAAAGGATACTATTTATAAAGCGATATAAACGATGGTATCTGCAATGCCCAAATGTTCGGATACCATTCACCGATTAGCAATCAGCACGGCCATCGATGTCGTAATTTGGTTGATGATTGAAACATGATGTAATTACGAAAATCATATATATATATATGTCCATAAGACCGTAAGCGTGTAAAATGATCGAATTGTGAGTTCAATAGCAATGTTGCAAATAATGATTATCCAGTAAATCGCTTTTACGAATGCAAAAGTAAATCCGGAATACTTATTATCCAGTAAATTGCTTTTACAAATCCAAAAGTAAATCTGAAATACTGGTTATCCCGTAAATTGCTTCTACGAATTCAATCTGTAATTTTTTTACCCTCTAAAAACAAGTAAATTTACTTTTGACGTGCCCGTATATTAATTTAACGGGCATTTACCGTTAATATAACTGACGGGACAAATTTACCGGTATAATTTGGGTAAATCTACGAATATTTCTAAGAGTGTACTTCTATCACAAACAATTTAGCATGCCGCCTTTCTTTCATAGATAGGCGTAATTCACAGAGTTGAATTAGGTCGATGACTTTAGTATTGTATACGTACGCGCGAGTAATTGCGTGCCATCAACTGGTAACGTCGTATGTCCGCTGTCGCCGAGTGATGGAAAGATTAGTTTCAGCGTATTAGCAGGTTATTGGAAATGGACGTTACTTTGAAAGAAGTACTATGTATTAGCAGCTCATGTCCCTCCAGTTTCATGACAAGTATATTAGCATCAATCCTATAAACACGAATCTTATAAGAAAAGTTATCGATGCAAACATGCGTGATGGAGTTACTTCCCAATCAATGTTTTCATCGAACGATTCGTACTGCGTATTGAAGAGTATTCTACAAAGCTACTGAATTCTGCGTACAATAGCGTACAAATTTGGATCGCCACGCCGACTTCATTTCCATGACAAAAAGTGAGTATTGTGTATAGAACGCATTTCTCTTGTGTTGTAAGTGTTATATTTCCTTAACTACTTTACGCGTAAGGGTAAATACTGGACAGGACAGTCGCCAAACGGAGGCTGCGTCCTGTGATCTTTCCCTCACTAATTCAATTCATGTCGTGGTAGAATTTCACTGCGCAACGCGCTTTCTGATAGATTGTTAAACGTATATGTGAAGTAGCAACGGATTTAGAATCTTCCATGATAACGTGTTCACAGAACACAATTAGTAAAATGTTGACTTCACGCTCATTATATCTGGGATTACTTTGATCGCGTAACGTTAACTTTAAATATGTTTCCCGATTAATTTCAAATAATTCAACTAGACACTTTCTAAATATTGATAAATCGTATATATACGCTGTGTGAGAGAGCATGTAGTTACGATAACATCTGCCTTTTCGTTTTAATAATTCTTTTCAAAATCCAGTGTGTGGCCTTTGATAAAGCTCCATCTTGATGAAGCAACCTATCGGGGCCTACGATAACTAACTAAATTGATCGACACCCGAGTAGATACAGAATATCGAAGACCAATTCCAATCCATGCCTCTCCGGTTCAAAATAGACGTCACTTTCAAGCGCATTATTGACGAGCGCTTGTCAGGAGCAAAGGCTTGGAATATTGAAGAGTTTTAAGCCATCCGACAGTTCTTTGGGCTCATATGGTTCGATGCTTCCCACAACTGCGACGGTCGAAGCCGATTTCTCGAAAATCAACTGGGTGAAGGGTGTCTACCGGGCGTCACTCACTGATTTTTGTTTGGAGGGCATTCTCCAGGCCAAAGACTTTGTGACGAAAGTATTGGAAGGTTAGATCCAGATCACTGATGATGTAGCTGTGTTGAAGGACATGAATACACGATAACAACATACTCTCGGTGAAGTTTTCTAGTAGTATTAGGGGTAAAAACACCTTCATTTCTTGTTTTTGGAGATTCTCCATAAATAAAATTTGAAAACATCCAAAACTAAGCTATTTTTGTTATTTTTGGAGAAATCCAAAAATAAACAGGCCTGCTGATAAGTGTTGAATTATAGATAACTAACCGTAGGTTAGTTATCTATAGTTGAATGGGCACTCTCCTGCCGCAGCATTGTGACGTTGTGAAATGAAAAAACAAGTCAACTAATTTACTATTTGCAGTTGGCTGCTTTCCAATCCTATATCGCCACATTTCAGCCTGATCATCATTATTTGTTTATGTTTGCTTCGCAGAGTCATTTTATCCTTGTATGTGATGACGAATAAACGAGTTCGATTTTTCAATCAAAACTGCTGCATGGTATGAGCGGATAACATGAGCTACTTAGTTGAATTTAATGTTAAACGTACGCTTGATTGATATCACGCGTTTTCAACTCAGATATGCGTTTCTGGTGACGATGATAGGGTGATTACAAGCATTTGAGGAATTGCTACAAACTTACGAAGGTATGGATAGCTGATTGAGGTCACATGGTCCGTTGGACCTTGCGCATAATTCGAAAATTACGACGAGATATATTGTTTATTATGCTAGTCGGTGCTGTTATCCTCTCTCCAGCAACGAAATTATTGTGGATATGGAGAGGGGATGATTACACCCGCGGCCATATTAGGTCACATTTTATATTTATCTGCTTTGACTACTGCGTTCTGAGCAATACATTATTCTTGTATAGGTAAAAGCCATAAATCCAGGGACTGTTACATAGCATCTCGCCTCACATTGACACAATTAAGAATCCTATATCTATTCGGTGATCGCCACTTTTACCGAATGTAGCACTTTTGACCTATGCAGTTTCCACTCAGATGCGACCACGTGGACCTGGTAAATTTTTTTGTGTAATTAATGATTGATTCGGTCAATAATATTGATAATTGCGTACATATTGCTATAAATTTTGTATCCTCTCAGTCCACGTAATCGGATTTACCTGTAGAGCTGAGTGAGGTATTGTCTAGGAATATTCAGGGCACGTACTTAATAATTGGACATATTCGGGCGGGCCCGTTGGTGCAATTACTTATCTACATGTTGTTATTTCTTGACTTCCTGTGCGGTATATAATCAAAAGATATTGATCTCGCCTATACGTAGGCTACTAAACTAAATGAAGCACACGATTCAAAATTGCGATTTCTTCACTGTTAAATAATAATTCGGGATGGCATGTCATTTGCCCTGTAGGGTCCATATTGCCACAACATGAATATTCGGCGCCAGCAATTTAGGCACCCGGACAAATACATTTTTATATCGAAGTTTACGGTCAACATAAGGGCAATCCTTTTCGACTAATGTTTTCTCGCTGACGATCTTTTTGGCAAACTTCTCTGAGACCCATGTTGGCCCAAACTTCATACGTCTTCTTACATCGTGGCGTGGTAATGGCCAACGCTTAGATGCCTACTTTCATAAATGATGCGTATTTTTTGTGGAGGAAGGGTACCTAATAATCAAAACATTTATCTACATGAAATCGCGTATAGCGCGAGCAAAATTAAAAAGTTGCAAAAATTTTCAAATAAATAGCGTATCATTAATGTTCATTCACGAAATAATTTTAGGCACCCTTAATAAGGACCGTGCTTCGTAGTTTCAGCATTCTCCTCTCTGTTCAATATGTCGCAATGCATCTTTTGTACCGCACTGCACATTGTCTGGCTTGAGCGGAAACAATAATTTGAGCTAAATTAGAAATAAAAGTCAGGGGTCTGCGGAGGCTCGCGACGGTCCAACGGGGGTCCGCAAGGACATAAAAGGTTGAGAATAACTGACATAAGGTATATGCATTACGCTTGCAACTGACAGAGCATCTTCAAGCGGTCTTGACACAAGCAAATCAACGACCTATCTGCTCGATATATTGGGTGCGGGAAATACTCCAGAATATTTATCATGCTATAACCAATACATATATTTGATGGAGTTGTATTAAGGTAAAGCAGTGATTCTTTTTCACAACATGTATCACGAGTGTTGAACAACAACATGTAACAATGATATAGTGCCTCTTAGCCTTTGCTAAGAGCTAATCAGGTCCCAAATATTAGGAGTCGATATTAAAATCGTACGACCCGCGGCGTCTACCGAGATCGCAACTAGAACTTATGCCGAGTCATCACAATGGTGGTCAGCATATTTTGTGTCGTCATTTTTTAACATTGTGTATAAAGGCTTAAAATCCATATATATACCGGAGTGGTCTAAACTGAGTGAATCCTAGACAAAAACTATCATGTATGGAAAGCGGTGTCATTTTATACACGCGAAAAGTGGAAGAAAATCCCCCCTATATTGGTTGTCGACTTAATGCCAGTTTTCAAAATACGGGGTTTATACAGGGGTCAAAATGTCCCCATTGTAACTCGAAATTCCTGCTACTTCATGGCTTGATTTCTTTTGTAAGGGACAAATGAGGGACTAATAAGCGTGGTCCTAAACGGATTTGCTTAACAAACGATAACAACTGAGGGAAAAATGTCGCCAAGAATTAGGGGGACACAAAATTGTCTCCCAAATTTTTTCGTCCCCCAACTGCAACAAAAATAAGTACGATTGTCTCCCAAAGTAGCCTAATAGGTAAATATTAATTTATATATATATGTGTGTGTGTGTGTGTGTGTGTGTGTGTGCGTGTGCGTGTGCGTGTGCGTGTACGTGTGTGTGTGTGTGTGTGTGTGTGTGTGTGTGTGTGTGTGTGTGTGTGTGTGTGAGAGTATGTGTGTGTATGTGTGTGTATGTTTTGGTGTGTGCGTGTGTCTGTGTCAGGAGGGAGTGGGCACAAGAATTCATGAGACTCAAACTCATGAGACATATCCAAAAGACTGCATAAAATGTTCAATTCGATATGATTAAGAAAATCACTTTATTAGGCACTGCTCAGTGTTCATGTTCTTCGCAAGTCCTTGAATGCACCACTAGATTACATTCCATCTGTACTGAAAATCATAGCATGATATCTGTAATTTCGATTCTTTATTTTCAGTCATCTCTATTTCTGCAACTCTTGCCGATTCTTCATCTACAGCATTTCTGTAATCTGATCTATCTTTTTATGTATTGCATAGGAGTAACAATTTGACTCTACCAACTGAAACTTTAAAAGTTTTCTTAACTTTCGCCATATTTCCTCAGGGGGAAGGTTGCTTCCCGGATTATGTTTGTATTTACCAGTCTTACTGTGATTAAAGAATATAATAATAATAATAATTACCCATCAATTTCTATTCTCGAATATGTAAGAGCGATATGGAGATGTATAGCCCATTAAACTTTTTTGTGACTTTTCTAAAAATACCTAGATAATAGAATCTTGTAATGTGGGGAAACTGCTCAAGACCAGAGTATTCATAAATGGGATTGCTTGAAACATTAAGTATCGGACTGATTTAAACCCGAGTTGAAAATTTAAGGTCGTAGTTAATCCGTGTATTCAATTATCAAAATGGCGTCAATCATAGTAAAACAGACTTGATAAGGTGAAATATTTACTTGAAGTAAGCACTTCGTTACTGACCAGACTACCTCTGCATATACGGAGATCACCAATGATCACAATCTATGGCCGGATGCATATNAAAGTTGAAAACCATGAATGGTTTTGAGGTGTTTTTGAGGTTTTATATGTAGCAATCCAAGTTGCTCGCAGCGAACCGGGCGATAAATATATGTTGAGCTTGATAAGATGGCGATGAATAGACAAAGGTTTGGAACCACTGATATAGATGGTGGTGATGGTATTCTGATGATAATGATCGCAAACCGTAAAAACGCTGCATAANGATGTAGTCCTAGTCCACTTTACAGTCTCAAATCAAAAGAAAACAGCTATGAACAAAATCTCCATGAAGCCAGCTCTCATATGGTACCCTACTTGCTTGAATATTTTTATATGCTTTTGAACAATCTGCAGTCTAAATTGTGTAACGCTTGACCGATTTCAGAACTTTCGTCAAATTCCGCCTCAATTTAACCTTCAGCTCTACATCGCATGGTATTTAATACCATTTTCGAATATAGACCATCAAACTAGCCACTCAGAAGACCAAGCGAAAATCTCAACTGTAATCCAACATATGCTTACACTTTTTGAAATATTACGTTGATAAAACCTGAGTGCTGCCGAGCTTAAATTAGTAGAAAATTGTCAATTTTAAAAACGACGTAACTTTCTACCCCCGAGTTAAATTTTTCTCGAATTAAGTCTATTGTGCTAGAAATTAGCGCATGTATGCATGTACTAAATTTCAGAAGATTTAAAACGGTGGTTGTACCCACTTTGATTGTCCAAGTTTGAAATGGTCCATTCGATGAACTAAATCATTGTGGTAAATAACAGTAGCCTAATGTCTATAAGTCGTCACTGGGCATAAAAATTGAGAAAAACATAAATTATGATTGTTACATTCTATCGATTTGATAAAATAGTGTTTGAGCGACCTTGAAAAGCGTATCCAATATATTTATTCTTCAACAACAGAATCATTATCACAGGAGAGCACTATGCAATAACTTATTCAGGTTGCAGATATACTTCAGTTCGGCAGATGACAGATGGTATAAGTAAGAATGTTAGGCCCGCGACTGACACCAGGAGATAGTCATTGTAACTAATTATACAAATATGTGGTGTCATCGGATACTAACGTAAATGCACGAACATAATGATATTTACGTAAGTGAGTATATTGCAAGTCATTCATGTTGGAGTTGGAGGTATTATGTTGTGTTATTATTGCTGAGCCAAGACAAATATTTTTTTCAAGAGAAAAACTAATATATAATTGTTATGGCCGTNANACNGNTAACNTGGTATTCATACCATGTGTATTTTAAATATGTGTTACACATTATCTTGTCACCAGTCAATACCAGTGTCGCGGTATGCAAATTAGTGTGTGACGATACCAGGATTGCGTAAAAATCCATTATTTGCAGACAGGAGCTTGATGAATCCTGACCGTTAGCAAAATAGATTGTGTCAGACTCGATCAACCACAGCTCACTCATAACCATGGTGCAGTTAGTGTGCAATCACCTTCTAGCGAAATTGCGAAATTAAGCCGACCCACATTCACGGGACTGACGATGCGAGGCGAAATCCACGATTTGTACCTGTGACCATCAAGGTGATTAAAAGGGTTACGTCCGATGCCGTTTTAAATCGTTATGTATAGGTCTCGAACGGCGAACTTTAAATACGAAGCCAAGGTATTAGAAACCATCAGTAGATTCGCACTGGAGATGACAGCGCAACGATTACCTATTCAGAGAGCAGATAGACATGAGTTGGAACAGTTCGCGGAACACGCGCGAAAGGACGGCAGGCGGTTGCTAGTTCAATACAAATCACGGTTAGCATATCATCGTGAATGCACGAATCTAACAGTCCTCCCTTCTAAGTTTAAAAGGTTGCCCATGCGCACGTGGGCCGATAGAAATCGACGTACGATCAGGATTACATTGAGCGCGACGGCGACATCTGAATACGGGTTCAGATGTAAACTATTGTGCCAAATCGCTAACCAACAGTTGTTAAGACTGCTACTGCTACTAACAAGGTACTTGCGACACTTCCTGTATGGGTACCGGTACATCCTTTTGAAATCAAGCGTGTCTGCAGTTGGTTTTCAAGTCTTTTCCAATATCCATGATCANGATCAGTGTTAACAACGTAAACAGTACGTCCCNCTATTTATGCACCACGTCGGCAATCNACTAAGGACCGTGNTGGTAATTACGAGCGTAACCTGACTGATTGTCTTAGCGCAGTGGTTCCTAACCTTTTTCGTCTCGTGGCCCCCTTGGCCGATATTTGAGCTAAAATTACCCCCCCCCCCCTATGAAACATTTGCCTGTGACTAAAAAAGGTGTTTTAACGCACAACCATTGTTGACTGAGTGAGCAATTACTGGACAATCATATTCAGATATGTCCGAACTATGTCGCATGCGGACCGCACTGTACTGTGGTAAAGTACAGCTAAACTTGACCTGTTTTTTTACCGGTCGGGTAGCCGCTGACGAAACATATCACCATAAGCCCGCTTGCTATGGCCTTGAGTCGAATCGATGAAGTTGATATGTTTTTCACAGAAGCTCATATGTTGACTTAAAAAGGTAAACAATTTCAGCAGCGGCCTTGTGCTGAATTCGGCTTGACTTTTTCCTGTTTAGTAGCAATTTCGTCGGGAGGCTGTCGCGGGCCCAACGAAATCGTCTCGCGAGCCTCACCTTATCAGGGGATGTATATATCTACGGAAGGCATCTAAACATACCCCCAGCTGAAAATCCACCAAAGAATCATACAATTGTAAAGAATTAGTGTCTACATACCAGTTCTAGCATAAAAATCTAAAAACCTTGTGAACCCAGTTGGTTTGTTTTGAGGTGTTTAAGGTGTGTGTTGACTACTATGGTCATTTACACCAGGCCAATTTCCTGCATTTTTTATATTCCGTAGCGGCCTACTTATAGCACGGACCACTTCTAGACTTTTATAAGACACCGCTAACACGGATGAGATGGCAAGGAGGAGCATATAGATAAGCCCCCAACACTTAGTTAGGAATTCTGGAGTCGACGTCGGTCGCACTCGAAACCAGAATCCATTGGTGTTGCAGCTGTGGAGTTTACCACTGCGCTATTTAGCCACACATTGTGAGCCCTGTGTATCTTCCGATACAACGCCAAATCCACATCCCCCCTAAAAATTTCAAAATTCATCCTGGTTGGGAACCACTGTCTTAGCGTATAACCCGTTTCGATTTATCGAAAAACGAGCACCAACTAAACAAATCGCACGACTGTCGACCATTTAAAATATCAGCAGGCGTTTTTATTTTACGCCCGCTTACAGAGCACTTTAGTATCCACCATATACAGGGTTTCCATGCAGTGAGCACCTTTCTTAATATGAAATTGGAATCCTTCATCCGTATTTGAATCTGAGGTCCATCAAAGTATTCAGATTTAAGCTTCTCGTTTGATATGGATACTATAGGTAAACTCTCTTTGTTGGCTCAGCAGAAAATTACCCACTTACAAGTGAAAAGAGATGAGACGCATGTGCGTATTTTAGTTGAGCTTTCCATGGACAAATTTGATAGCTTTATACTCTTCTTTCATCTTGGTACTGAGACTGCCAAGGCACACAGAAAATATATTTCCATTGTGTCAAAGTACAATTTTTAGACTTGACAAACTGTATTTCAACAAACAAAGTTCTCGCACCAGATCATGTTAATATTAATGCAATAACTGAGAAGGACATGTGGATTCATCATAGTATATTTATCTATTAATGCGCATTATAAAAGTAGAAAAATCTAAGATTTACTTCCTATCGAGTGGGTAAATACAGTGAATTTAAGCTATTTAAGGGGTATAAATATCTTCTTTTTTAGAGCCCATTTGGCAGCACTAATGTGATATTCGTAATCAGCAACCTAGAAAACCCCAGAAACGACTCCTAGATGTTCTGCCAAAAACAAAAAAAATTGTTGATCAGTGTAATTAATAGCATCTCAATCCGTACTTGAATCATTTCGCAAATATCCAAAGACTTGAATAATCGGTTTAACAGGCGGTTTGATAACTTTTATCATGCTTCGTACTTCGAAATTTCGACTTGGGTTACGTTTACATGAGTCACTATCAAGAAGCAATTGTCTTGAATTGTTTCGAATCAAAATGAGCAATGACTCGATATGACTCGAGTGACTCGAAGATGGAGATTGGAGACTTGTTCCAGACACTACTTTAAAGCAGTATTGCACCACATACTTGACGTATAAAATTTAGATTCCTAATTGGATTTATTAATGTGTCGGATTCTTACTCATTAAAGCACGCGTGTGTTCGAGTTAAAGAAAATTCAAGTGATATCGCAGTATTAATGTACGATATTTATTATGTATATGGCAGAGGGGTGTGTGCAAGGAGAATTCATCAGAGATCATATGGTGTTGGTATGACTCGACTATATTCGAATGACCAGAGTCCAGACTTGACTGTAGCCACTGTTCGTGAGCTTAACAATTTTCTACAAGGAGTCCATGACTATACCAAAGGTTGATGGACGCATAATATTAGATATAATTGTGCAATGGATGGAACTTCAGTGAGACTCCCACGGCATCAGTGACTTCCTCGTGCAATTCATCGTCTTTCATGGAACTGTGTAGCGCACATACGATTGGTTGTAAGCACCTTCTCAAATTGTATACATGTCAGTCAATGTGTACCATGCTAACATTTCAAATATATTTCTTTCCGCGGTTGATTACGACCAAATGCGGAAATGCAATTCTAGAGTGTATTATTATTATTATAGATTTAAAACCGTGGAATGTGTGGAGCTTATGACAACTAAACGCTTTTAGCGCTACGGAAAGAGACAAGTTATCGCTACAGAACATTCATAATATATCAGATATCAGTGAGTAGACGACGCATATCGATAGTAACATTATTCGCCTCTGCAAGGCGTCGTAAGCACTATCTTTGATGGTGGTATTTTCTGCAATCCATCATATAGTGCTCTACGGCAGTGGTTCTCAACCACCGGTCCGGGAGGATTTTCCTGCCGGTCCGCCAGATATATTTCCATTTTATGCCTTAATTTCCAGATGCAATATGTCGAAACCTTGTTCATTTAAATTGATTCAGAACTTATTGAGATAACATTAGGTCTAGAAACATGTTCGATATGACTTGAAGTTCAAACCGTGTCATTTTACGACATACAAGCGACCAGTACAAGCTGACTCACTAAACCGCGCAGTTACCGCGGTCATTCGTTTTCGATTAATTTATTTTGTGGGGGACAGTAACTGCCGCACCCAAAAACGCTAATTGGAGCGGGGCCTAGCTTGAAGGGGGCCCAAAATTGTTTCGGGAATGAACATAAATTATGGAGTAATTTTTGAAACTTTATCCAACTTGTTTCAAATTGTTTTCGCGCGTTGCGCGATTTGGCGTAAAAATGTCTTTATTATTGGGTGCCCTTCCCCCAAGAAATACGTATGATTTTGAGAAATAGGCATTTCGGCGTCAGCCATCACACGGTCATGACGTACCAACACATAATGAAGTTTAGGCTAACATGGGACTCCGAGAAGTGTGCCAAAAATTCGGCAGCGAGAAAACCTTGCCCAAAAACGACTGCCCTTGTTTGAGCGAAAACTTCCATAAATATATATATATAT
>ATSW01015836.1:0-22981 GCA_000444245.1 Botryllus schlosseri | reverse complement strand
AAACTATTGAAGCAGGTCATGCGGCCTACTTCACCGGACTTCCGAGTGGAGCTCAATTCAATATCACGGTCATGTACATTGACAAGCTTGGTAATAATGGATCGATATCTGGAGAAGGAACAACGGGTAAGAATTTACTGAATATTGTGTGGTTGTAGTTGTTGTATGTTGGATCAATGGTGTTTAACCGCTATGTCATTGTGCCGCAGACCAGTTCGAACGTCACCATTCGTTCGATATACTGTGTCTTGCGTGTTCACATTCAGTCCCCTACTCAGTGATATAGACACTAAATTCCGCGAAGGGCAATACGTGCACGCCGAATGTAGGGTTTTCAAGTAATAAACGGACCGGAAGGTGTCCATAGAGGGAAAAAACGCGAAAGCTGAACGGTTGTGTGCAAGCTGCAGTCCTCCAAGAATATAAATCAAATATATGTGACCGAGCTACTACATAACTTCGTGTCCGTACGTTTGCCTTCACTCAAAATATTATCCATGAAGACCCTCATGTTGATTTAGGCATACTGAACCGTATTCGACGCGTTAGCGCTTACAGCTAAATCTCGTTTATTCCTCTCAATACATTCGTACGTACGTGAAGAGCAATGGAAACTTTAAGAAATATATGCCATGTTATAGGTATATTGCGGTGACCGTGGGTTATCAACCACCTTGTTATTGCATGAAATACCATGTGCGCCATTTCTTTATAGCGTATCTCCCTGAATGGGTAACGTATCTGACGGAAGCAGCGACGTCGTTCGCATCTTTAAACAGCCCAGACAATTACAACAGCAGCATTTTCTCCAACCTATCGCTTATACCAGTTAACACAACATTCGCGCAGATGACATTTCACAAATTCGATTTGGAGTCGTGGCACGATTTCATCAAGGTAACGGCTAGTGTTCCCACTTTTGGAATTGCTGGAATTATGGAATGTTCACGAGATTTTGTGATATCTAGGTAGTCAATAAAGCGCTGTGGACAGAGTTGTCATTGACATGATGGACTCAAAATCAGTATACCTCCAAAAGGGAAATAAAATATCTCACGTGTAGTAATATAGTAAGAATCTCGTGAAACGCTTTTGGGCTTGTTCGTTCTACGATAGTTTTAGTACCAATAGTTTTACGCAATTATCAGAGTCTGGAATTAGAATAAGTATATAAAATTATCAATTATTCGTAGGTCTGTCATCTACCTAGAGCTCATGCTCTCGTAAGACCTCCACTTGTTAGGAAAACGTGTAATTACTAATAAGCGCTGGGAACGCGGCCAACGCAATAATTTATATACTGCATTTCGAACAAATTCTTCCGATTCTCTTGATCTAACAACCGTTTTGTCCCCTCCTTTATGATACAAGCGATTAACCTTTATCATTCAGGATGGCAAATCACTACATCAGTCAATGGGAGGAAGCGTCCCACAAAATCTTCGTTGAGTTTCAACGATGTTCATGATTTTAATTAATCGTATCACGCAGCTGTCAGTTTTATATTTCGTTTATTGTGCGCCGAGGATATAGGTGAAAATTCCATAATTCTACTTTCCTAATGATGCGTTTAAGATGGTACATTCGAGCCGACCGGAACATCGGCACTAATACAGAATTGTGTCATTATGTGGATCTATGTCATGGCATCTCACCTCTGTAACTGCAGGGTTGGACACTGTCTAAATTTAGTCCAGGGGGGCTCTATATTAAGTAAATAATTCTACATCTCCGAATTCTAACATATCATGTCGCTGTGAACTCTTCAAATTGCACACGGCACAACCCTGGGTGTAAAGTGCTTCTCGCATGTACCGTTAGTTTTTAATATATTTACACCTCTCAATATGCTAAGTTAAAATCAAGTTGATATACAGCTTTCCGGACCAACAGAGTTTCTTCTCTTCGGGAATGCAACCAAGTCTCAGAGTTATTATCACTGGGTATCCGAACGAAACGATTCTTAGTGAATTTGTTTCGGACGCCGACACAAACTTTCCCGGATTTAACTTCTCCGCTGCAACAGGTAAACTATGTAAATGTCAAAATAGCAGCAATAATAGACGGAAACGGTGTGGCCTTACTTATACCATTGTCTTATTCGGCAGATATTTGATCAAATCGCACTCGTAATATCCACATTCCACAGTTTATAAATGCACGACTTGTCACGAAACAAGAAACGTGGACTTTTTACGGTCTTCATCGCTGAAAATGCTTTCGTATTGTAAACTAATGTAGTCTGGCTCGCGAGATGCACATTGCAATTTTATGCATACTGTGTACGCTAGCAGGAAATATTTTTTGTGTTAATTCATAATTGCTACTGCTGCGACGTTATGATCTATTCGGTGAGAGAGCAACTCTAGTCCTGTTCCAGTATACGAAATGGCATTTATTTCAAATTGTTTAACTCTAATGACGGTCCAACGCTTATCGTATTCGTATATTAAGATATTCTTCAAGTAATTTTGTACCGTCACGATGGCCACAAAGACCTACAAACTAGTCAAGATCCAAAATTAGGAAATTATCTTGGATAACGTGTAACCGGATGTGCCGAAAGTTGCCATTGTTGGTACTCATGTAGAAGTGGAAGTAAAGTCGTAAATGCTAGCCCGAGTGGAGATAAAAGCAACTATTTTCATGTAAATTAAGGATTAATTATTCCGTAGTTAGTTTTGTCTAAAAACTGAAAACTTTCAAGTAGAAGTAGACGTAGTATAAAATCATATGATAACCACTTGAAGAAGTAGTGGAAGTAGAACGAAATTACTTAAGTACTGAGATAATGTAGAAGTACTGTCTTACTGACCACCTCTGCTTCTAGCTGCTATCATTTTCCCCGTAATGATTCTCTCTAGCTAATATTTTGCGTTTCAATGCTCAACGTGGTATATACTTCAACGTCCAGAATTCACACTTAGACACCACATTATGCATGGTTACACACAATCCTAGGGAACACATAGAATATGTTGAAATGTGGCGCCTAACTGCACGCCTTGAATTTAGAGTGCTTAAACCTTTCAAGTTATACTTTCAAATATGCTTTAAAATAAGTTTTATGCTCACTGTCTTATTACATAATAGGTGGCACTTAATCACTCGGGTACTTGATTTTGCCGGGCACCAATCTCTAGCAGACGCCTCTGCGATGTTTCGCCTTTCACGCGAAGAAATATTTACAGCCGCGCACGCTCTGATAGTCGTCGCCGAAGCGCTCTAGCTAGATCTTATCAGCAGTCCAACTGGCCATCCACACAGTCTGGTAACTTTTATCGATTTGTCACTTCTAGCACCTAAATGCCTTGGTCGAATGATCCTCGCCCTCATTGCTTGATTCGATTTTAGTATCGAAAAAGTCATATATGCTCCTAGAAAAATGAAATTGACAAAGTACCTCTCTTTCGCAGTGACGGCGGAAAATCTTCTGGCTCAATTAACAGATGTTTATAACGACACCAGCGAAATAATGGACTCGCCGCTGTATATCACGAGCTATGACGACGCAGATATGAACAATACTATGGACGTGTTAGCAATAAACTTACCCAACGACACCAATACACCTATTGAAGCGTGGCCGGAGTATGTAGGTAAGTTTATGTATAGTGACGATATCGTCAACTGTGGGATATATTATTGCGATAATAGTGCGCAACATTACTCTCATACATTATTTCCGTTCGTCGATCATCCATAATATCATACATCATACCAATAGCACGGTGTAATACAATGTACTTAATGCTTCCTCATCTTGAATTCAGAATTGGTGGGCCTAACCGAAGCTGTTCGAATATATAACAACACTCTCACCAGTTTCTCCGTGAACTGGACCAAGATCGAGGCCACTGTTAGGCACAAAGTCACAGTTCTCGACCAAAGTGGGAGGATTCGCGGCGAAACTATTGAAGCAGGTCATGCGGCCTACTTCACCGGACTTCCGAGTGGAACTCAATTCAATGTGACGGTCATGTACATTGAGAAGCTCGGTAATAATGGATCGTTATCTGGAGATGGAACAACGTGTAAGAATTTACTTAATATTTTGTTGTTGCTGTTGTTGTATGTTGGGTTGATGGTGCTTAACTGCTATGTCCTTGTGCCCCAGACCAGCTCGAACGTGATCATTCGTTCGATGTACTGTGTCCTGCGTTGCGACGTCACAGTCAGTCCACCACTCAGTGATATGGACACTAAATTCAATGAAGGGCAATACGTGCACGCCGAGTGCAGGGTTTCACGGAATAAACGGAACGAAAGCTGTCCACAGAGGACAAAACGCGAAAGCTGAACGGTTGTGTGCAAACTATAGTCCCCAAAGAATATTAATCAATTACATGTGACCGAACCACTACGAACTTCGAGTCCATGCGTTTGTCGTCACTCAAAATAGTATCCATTTGAAACAAACATGTTTAAAACGAGGCCCTAACTTAAAACATTATTTTTATTTTTTTTATTCAAGTCATGACGTCACGAATATTCAACTGGGTCGTTATAGTGGTTTGGCATTGACAATTGAAAATATAGGGCAAATATAGCTCCTTTGACGAAATATCTGTACTATTAATGTTGATGTTGAACCGACTATTTTGAGGGTTCCAACCATCCCATACCGATAAACGTCGGCCATATCTGGTGGTAATTGTCTGTAGGTAGTTTTTGGAAAGTATTTACACAAACACAATTATGGCATAATTAAAAGATAATCTTTTCTATATTTTAAAGAGGCCTTTATTGAAAACATTGTTCAAAACATGTTTTAAACAAAATGCTTTAAACACCGCTTGTTTTAAATGCAACCCTAAACGCCCTCATGTTGATTTACGCATACTGAACCATATTCGGAGCGTTCGCGGTTACATCTAAATCTCCGGACTTACTCATAATGCATTCGCATGACTAACACCGCGGCACATGTGTGTAAGAAAATGGAAACATAAAATAATATATGTCATGTTAGAGACCTATTGCGGTGATATTGGGGGGTAAAACCACCGTGTTATTGCACAGAGGTGGTCAGTAACGAAGTACATCTACTTTTTCGAAGTACTCAAGTAGTTCTCCTCTACTTATGGTACTTACTCAAGTAGTTCTTTTTTCGCTACTTCTACTTCTACTTCGTAATAGTTGTGAACTACTTACTTACTTTTCGCTATTTCCAGTTTGTCAAGTAGAAGTAGTTTAATCCTCCAATCGGGAAGATAGGCTGAGGAATTTCGTAGCTGTTTTCACGGAGTATCAACATTTTATGCTGATAAAAGCTGAAAGTAAACCCAGAATGTTTGTCGAGCTTCGCACAGCACAGTGGATATGGAGTGACCAGTATGTTTCACGAAAGTATCGATGAATATAATTTAGGTGACGGGTTGCTTGGTTCCGTTCACACCGCATTGTCGCCCATATAAAATATTTCATCACAGTATATATGGCCCATCATAACGTTTGAAACTGATGTTTCGCATTCTAGCATTAACTTGTCATATCGTAATCTAGCAGTCCATGGCGTGTCCTAATCTAGAAAATTGGACTCTGACTTTTTTTTTTAGCTTTAGACCTGTTTTAGCATACCACCTTTGAAACTTTTCTGGACTAAAGACATGAAATTCATTTTCCGCTTTTAGAAGCAGTATTTATATTTCTCTTTCAATTCCAAGTATCATAATTTGAGTTCTAAGTAGTTTCAGTTCTTTTGTCAGGAGTACATTCATTTTGAAGTATAGAAGCAAGTGTAGTAAGGCCTTTAATTGCCGGACATAAATCTACACAGTATGACATTTTTAGCATCCACAATATTTTTTATCAACGTTTACTGATCGTGCAAAGTGTTTACACCGTATCCCATACGACTTCTCCGTATCGATCTTCGACTACACTGTACGGGCCATATAATACGAGAGAGGGCGTCATACCATGATATTTTGTAAAACGGACTATTCGAGTAAACAGAGGATTAGTATCGCATTTCCATATCAATAATATCATTTTCATCCCATGATGTGGACGAAGGCTTATGCTGTCGAAAATTGGATACCTGCTGGTATACATCAATATGAAACTCTGCACTTTTCGCATAGCTCAATTTGCAGCTTTTGACAATCCATGCGAATGAATTACGATCGTTTTCACAACTACTTACTTACTTGAGTAAATTTAAAGTCAGTGAATTCTACTTCTACTTCAAGTAGTTTCAGGTTGCTTATGGAAGAGATACTTCTACTCGTAGTCGAGTAGATTTTTTCATCACTACTACTACTTCTACTTCTACTTGAGTAGCTTTCTAGACTACTGTGACCACCTCTACTATTGCATGAAATAACATTTACCGCCATTTCTTTGTAGCGTATCTCCCTGAATGGATAACGTATCTGACGGAAGCAGAGAAGTCGTTCGCATCGTTAAACAGCCCAGACAATTACAACAACAGTATTTTCTCCAACCTGTCGCTTATACCAGTTAACACAACATTCGCGCAGATGACATTTCACAAATTCGATCTGGAGTCGTGGCACGATTTCATCAAGGTACCGACTGCCGTTCCCACTTTTGGCATTGCTGGGAATACGGAAGCTTCCCGAGATGTTGTGATATCTAGGTAGTCGATAAAGCGCTATTGACGGAGTTGTCATTGACATGGACTCAAAATCTGAACACCTTCAAAAGGGAAATAAAATATCTCACGTGTATTAATATAGTACGATTCTCGTAAATTGCATCTGTACGTGTTCGTTTTGCGATAGTTTTACGCGATCATCAGCATCTGGCATAAGCAAATAATATTAATAATTATTCGGAGGTTCATTATCTGCCTAGATCTCATGCTCTCGTAAGATCTCCACTTGTCGGCAAAACGGGCAATTATGTATCATGGGTTGCGAACGCGACACGCGCAACAATTTCGTATTGAACATTTCAAAAAATTCTTTCGATTCTATTGATCTAGCACCCGCTTTGTTTCTTGCTACATGCTGCAAATGATTATTCTTCACTATGAGAGATCACAAAGGAGTCAACGAGGAAGCGTCCCACAAAACAGTGATTGAGTTTCGACGATGCTAGTGATTTTGATTCATCGCATCACACAGCTGTCAGTTTTTAATTTGGTTTGTTGTGCGCCGACGACAAAGATGAAAGTTGTGTATGGTTTTACGATCGAAAGAGTGCGTATATGATAGCATATTCGAACAGACCGGAGTAGCGGCACTTTTACCGACAACATTATGTGGGTATGTCAGGACATCTAAATTAATTCATGGAGGATATGGACTGAGCAAAGTAATTCTCCACTCCAAATTCTATTATATCATGTCGCTATGAACTCTTCAAAGTGCGAACTGCTCAACCCTGGGTGTAAACTACTTTTCGCATGAACCGTTTGCTTATGGATACATTTACGCATCTCTGATATACGCCAAGTTAAAAGCAAGTTGCATTTACAGCTTTCCGGACCGACAGAGTTTCTTCTCTTCGGGAATGCGACCAACAATCAAGTGATTGTCACAGGATATCCGAACGAAACGATTCTTAGTGAATTTGTGTCGGACGCTGACACAAACTTTCCCGGATTCAACTTCTCCGCTGCAGCAGGTAAGCAGTGCAATTGTTGCCAATTGCAGCATTATAGATCGAGGCGATGGTGCTCTATACTTGATACTCTATACACGATTTCAGACAAAATAAGAAATGTACGAATATTCCGGCGAGTGTGCAAAGTTCTTGATAGCGTTAAGTTAGATGGAAATGTAATGCAATTTTCCCTAATTTCATTATTGGTAAGACTGCGCCGAATGTGGATATGTTTTGTTAGGTGAAAAATCAACTCTTGTTCTGTTCAAGTATACGGCACTGTGACGTTTTCACAACTGTAGTGATGGACCAATTTGCATCTGGTATAGATCATGGGCGGGTAACTTCTCCAGTCGGCGGACCTGATATGGGAAAATGAAGTACTTGGCGGCTGGTTTCCCGAATCGATGCAATAATCGCGTATTTATCCACCATTACCACTAATATATCGTATTTAATGTAAACGTTACGCTTAAAGCACAGAGAACAAAAAGTATTTAATGATTATATTACCGTAATGTAGGCTACTTCAATAGCTGTAGAAGTCGATGAGATATCTGTGGTCGATCAAAGTCGATCAATAAGTTCTTAGAACAGCGGCTGCATGTCGTACGTAGAAACTGCATGTGAAAATCAGTTAGATTGTAACCGTATCCGACACACGGGCCGTATGTTGCCCGCCCATGGTATAGATGATCTGATATTTATCTGGAGTGTTTGATGATATTTATTGCGCTCTTCGGGGTAGTGTATAAAGGCGCATGTGCGTCTTGTGTTGGATGGCAGATAAAGTAAAATTTCAAACGTTTGAAGAGACGATTGTTAAGACGGATTTTGGGTTGGAGGTATCCAAATTACGACTTTATACAAATAGATTGAAAAGCTTAGACCGGACAGACGGCCAGTGGAACGATTTCTATTCCAAGTTAGGATAAATAATAAAATCTCAAGTAAATTTTCTGACAACGAAATGACTGTCGAAAATCATATTTGTCAGTCTTAATTCCAACATAAAACGTCGAGACTCGCAACAGATATAGTGTTTTGATGTTTTAGCTGTATCCAACTCGTCATGTTTCGAGTGAAAAGAAATTAACAAACTATCTCTCTCGCAGTGACGGCGGAGAGTCTTCTGACTCAATTAACGGATGCGTATAACGCCACAAGCGAAATAATGGACTCGCCGCTATATATCACGAGCTATGACGACGCAGATATAAGCAATACCATGGATGTATTAGCAATGAACCTACCCAACGACACTAATACGCCCATCGAGGGGTGGCCCCAATATGTCGGTAAGCATATGTATATTATCGATGCGTAATTCACTCAGGGATAAATTACTGCGAAAATATTCCGCAACTTTATTTGTTTATCATCCATATCACGATATATGATTTATATATTTGTAATAAATATTATCCTTCGTACGACGCGCGAACTCAACTCTTATAGCTCTTGTTTCCGGGAAGATGGCACAATCATTTCACTGGTCTCCTGATAATATAGTCCAGCTCGTTGGCGCTATACCTCTCTATAGTCTTATAGGCTAGTTATTTTCGACTTCCATTGCATTTACACATCGAACCCCCGTCTTGGTAAAGATATCATGTCATAAAGGTGAAGTTGTTGTTTTTGGTATTCGTGGTGTTTCGACCATGCCTCCGTCACTTACACCAACCCGATATTATTTTCTGATTCTTGGTCTGCCCACCCGTATACAGACCGACTTCCTAGCTCATCTGTAAGACATCGCTGGCGCGGACCACATGGTGATGAGGAGCTTACTAAAACCTGCAGGACTCAGGTATAGGAATAATGGAGCCGAACTAGCAACCCATTGATGTTGCAACTATGGAATGTATCTATTTCGCCACATTAAAGTCGGAGTGATAACGGTATTAGGATCAAGTCATTACCGTCGAGTCACAAGTCATCTCGAGTCGTTGCACATTTTGACTCGAGTCAAGTCAAGTCAGTCGATTTTCGAAGGAAACTCGAGTCAAGCCAAGTCACTCGATATTTCGAGGTTACTCGTGTCAAGTGAATTTAAATCAAGTCAAGTCACGAGTCGGGTCCGAAGTCAAGTCGAATTGAAATGTCGAAGTGCTATAGGCAGGATATATGTTTGAAATACAGAATTAGTCGTGTTGTATTTTGAATCGAGGACGAATATAGAGTTATGTATACTTGCAAAAATGCGTTTTATCAATCAGGCATTCGTAAAACTGCTAAACCATGTAGCCTAAGTCACAGTATAGCCGAGTTGTAATTATTGGCCAAAATGTAGGATAGCAAAAGAAATCGCAGAAAGCCGAAACAAATTGCGATGGTGCGATATAGTACTAACCTACAAATCCATAAAATACAATGTAAGCCTGCCCGAATTGTAGAAGAGTAATATAGATATAAAAATTATATTCCTTCGATTTGAATTATATAAATGACCACGAGCACTGATCGGAGAGCACCGTCAGCAATCTATAGAACAGAGATACCTTGCTATCAGATTACTAGTGGTTTACGACAACGTAACCCAGAGGCTAAGCTCTAATCAATTCGTGCTCAGTCAATTTATTAGTGATATGACAATGGACACAGTAAATCGCACAATCACGAGCAATCATTGAATGTCTGCTTGTCCTTGCAGGTTATACCGGCGTATATCTCGGACAATCCGAACAATTTACGATACAGCGATTACTTGATTACTTGGATTTGAACCGTAAATTTTGCTCCCAGTTACAAGTCAATTTCTGAAACGCCGAGTCACGTCAATTCAAGTCATTTTTGCAAAGTGACTCGAGTCAAGTCGAGTCACACAAAAAGTTTTGACCCGAATCCGACTCGATTTATCCCACTACTGAGTAATAACAATGCACAGTGAACAAGTTAAAGCATGGGTTAAGTAATACCGCGAAGTGCGCCTTAGAAACGTGATTAATAGGAATGTAAAATGTTCTAAGGTGGGCGATATTTCTATGCATATATAATTTTGTAATGTATACCGTTCATTTGATATAATTATTTTACTTGCGGATATATGAGTAAATAAATTGGTATTCGACATCTTACTTCCAGCATTGGTGGGTGTAACCGACCCAGTTCAAACTTACAACAACACGTCCACCAGCTTCTCAGTAACTGGATCAAAATCGAGGCCACGGTCAAGCACAAAGTCACAGTTCTCGACCAAAGTGGGAAGATTCTCGGTGAAACGATGGGAAAAGGCTATACGGCCTACTTCTCAGGACTTCCGAGTGGAACTCAATTCGATATCACGGTCATGTACATTGACAAGCTTGGTAAAAATGCATCGATATCTGGATATGGAACAACGTGTAAGTAATTACTGAATACTGTATGCGGCTGCCGAAGTGGATGAAAAAACATTATCACTAAAGTTTATAATCTCAAATATGAGTCATATTGCTAAGTACATGTAGGTCCGTAACTATTTTATTTAACTTGGAATTTTTACGCGCTTCGTGCGTTTTGATGTCACGAAATTTCTTTATATCAATATGGGTAACCCCACTCCCAAACAAGGAAATATAAGAATGAAAAAACACATATGAGTGAGTCTAATTTTATCCGCAATTATGATAGAACAATAATAGAGTCGGCAATTTCCACTCATCATAATATGTTATATAGTAATAATATATAGTAACCGAAATATAGGCTACGGTAAAAAGGTCAGTGGTGATAAATCCTGCCGCAAGGAAGGTAAAAAGTAGGGATGGTGTGAACGTGAGGTTCACTTTCGCGTTCTGTGTGTGAACCTCAGAAATTTAGAGGTTCGCGTTCACAAACGAACCTTGATAGGTTCTGCACTGTGAACCTTTTTCGTATGTTTCATTTTTCACGCCATTAGAACATATTTAGTTGAAATTCTTTGCATTTCAATTTCGGACCACTATATGCATAACGCTGGCAGCATAGAGAAATTACCACTAAACAAGCATGCACCGTCTCTCCCGTCTTAAGAACTTTGCTTGCTTTGTTAGAAAAGTTTGCTCGAAATAAGCAGCTTTCCGTTTGTGAATATTTAGTGACTATCTGCTGCGAGCTTGACCCGCAATCACACGTCAAGAGCGAAATACACTACATGTAGGTATAGCCAGCGCATGATGCTTATTCAACCAATCAATGAAATTGATATAAATAATACATCGTTATGTTCGTAAAACATCTAGCAGGCGTACGGCATCCATCTTGATTTGATATGTTGATTGTATTGTATACTAAACACCAAATCAGTGGGGTGTTGGATCCTGCATACCTTGTTTATGGGGTAATATCGGTAGCAAGTTTAGAAACCCGTTTTACACTCCGCTCAGTGTCAATGTGCATTGTGCAATAGTCAGACGCAAAATACATTGCCCGGTCTGGCCTAGACCGTGAATGCGTAAGATTTCCCTGGCAAGACCTCGTAGAAATTGTTGGCAAAGCACCGAAGGTATTGATTTTATGGGATTAATATAGCATCTGATGGCTCCAGTTGATGCATTTGGTGACGTATAAAAAGTCAGCAAGTTGTCGCTAGGTATCTTGTATATCCCTTAACTGAAATGTAGTGCTGGAAGTAGCAATATGACGTCACGTGACGTCATGAGGTTCATGTTCGCGTTCACACAGAACCTTTCAAAAAGGTTCGCGTTCACACGAACCTGAACCTTTCAGAGGTTCACACCATCCCTACTTAGTAACACTAATGGATGACGACCGAGCTCGACTCCAGAATTCTTACGGAAGTTTTGAGGGTTTACGTTGGCTCCTACTCGATATTTGATCCACATAAGCGGTGTATTAAAAAGCCCGAATGACAAAGCACCCAACAAACCATCCAACGACTATGCATAATTTCTAAAATACTAAGATCTTGCGAGATACGTAAATTAGAATGTCGATGGTGAGATGGGGCTCACGAGAGCACCATTCATCGAATGCTTACATATACTGCCTTATATAATTGGCGTTACCTCGGTTCGCAACACGAATTTGGAGACACACAGTACCAGAGATAATTTGATAATACCAGCAAGAACAGAGCAATGGATGACGCCTAAATTTGAAAGTTCTTCTCGACTTGGTTTANATTGGCCAATGACAATCCCTGAATGAACCACGGAGCGGAAACCAGTTTCTTTGATTGCGCAAACAACATAATGGTGACGTCAGTTATGATGATTAGATTTGATGGTATACAATATATTGGCNATATAATACAGTGGAATATGTCCATGATGCACAAATTTGCCCATCTCGAGTATATAGATATAGGCTCAACACGCCCTTCATTTCGTGCAGCAAATTTATCGATAAATTCGTTTTGTGAATTAACAATGGGCTATACGAATCCACGCGTATATAGTAACAAAAGCAAACTGGAGTACAGTTCCGTCGGGGGATATAGGTCAAAATCCAGGTTACGTGACATAATCGGTACGTGCAATCACAACGAAACTCACAAGCCTCTGCCACTTTGTGACAACGGTAGTTCATGGCTATACACACAGGAACTATGGCGTTGCAAGGGTGCCAATTATCTAACCGTATATGTAATTTATGCCAGGTGTGATGTAATCACCATTCTATGTGTCACGGTGTATCATTCACGGAACGTTATTGCTGAACGCTTTTTTCCGAGATTCCTTCAGACGAGTCCTCTGCCGAAAGGCGTGTAGTTAAATAAATTTGAATAGCTTCTTGGCGGTACATTTATATTGCAAGAACGCCAATTTCTGCAACACCAAAAGCTTTTATTGCAAAGCCACATCCACGAAATCTCACACCGAGGTTCATAAGATCATCAACGCGAGTGGGGTTTTGTGACTGTTCATATAGAATGAGCAATTCAATCTGCTTGAAAATTCTACCCCTTCGTGAGAACAGTATTTCGAGCAATACTTTAATCCGATTTAACGCTCCAGGAATCGCATGTCAACAATGTCGCGTCTGCTTTTGTGTCACCCGTGGAGTTGATACAAAATTGTGCAAATCGAATGGTTTGATTTCAAGGTCACGAAATGGCAACGAGTTGGGACAAGGTTCAATAAACCTTGAACTCGTTTCCATTTCGAGATTGTTTGTCTCTATGAAAATATGTGTTGCTATATGAGGCGGAGCTTTGTGCTCATTCTCTGGGAAAGTCAAACTTCAAGNTATTCCAAATTCCGCAGTGGTTAAAAATAATTCAGGAATGTATTTTCTAAGAACAGACTTTGAAACGTCGCTTGTCTTTGTCATGTGCTGTTTCGTGTCAACATAACGCAGTGACGAGACCACTTGACTGACAAAACTGACTCTCTGTGTCAAACCATTGAGGAATTTTTCTACAGAGCTGCGACCCTGAATTTGCGCATCGCGTTCAATCTGTGAGAAACGATATCCCTTATAGTCCACGGCTAGGTAACCTTTCTGCCCGATGAAATGATTTTTTTCACTGATCAGTCTTCAAAAACACAAATGTTCAACACTGGATATTAATTGCAGCTCATACACTACAAGGACAGACATAATGGTGACTAGTAAGGGAGTACATGGCATGCTTCGTTTTTATTTTCAATTTTTACCAGTGACCTCGCCCACGATGCAAAAGTATACGACGAGTAACGAACCCTCGTCAGGGATATCTGGAACTCTATCCTTGCTCCTCACGAGCAGGCACCGGCCCGCGGATCACAGATAAAGTTGAATTCATCCATTAAGGGTAAAAATATAAATATGATAAAGTTGAATAACCGGAAGTGTCAGAACGTAAATTGAGTCATACCGTTGNAATTATAGCAGTAAATCTAGGGATGCATTTAAAACAAATCGTTGTTTAAAACACTTTGTTTAAAACATGTTTTAAAGATTGTTTTAAACAAAGGTCTTAAAACTTTTTTTNAAAGTTGTATTATTATTCCATAATATGCTATGTTGTATGAGCCTACGGACAATTAGGCTACCAGCCGATACAGCCGACGTATATCGATATGGGATGGTAGAAACCCTCAAGATAGTCGGTTCAACATCAATAGTACAGATATTTCNTCAAAAGAGCTATATTTAGCCTATATTTNCAATTGTCAATGTAAATCCACTATGACGTCAAAATTGAATATTCGTGACGTCATGGCTCTTTAAAAAATAAAAAGCATGTTTTTAACAAGGGCCTTGTTTTAAAGATGTATGTCTTAAATTGATTTTTGTTTTAAATGCAACCATGTCTAGAAATCTATCCCTGCTTCTCGCGAACAGGCACCGGTCGGCGGACCAGAGATAAAGTTGACTTCATCCATTAAGGGTAAAAAGATAAATATGGTAAAGTTGAAGAACCGGAACGTAAACTTAGTCATACGGCTGCATTTNTAGCAGTAAATCAGAGCCGAATACTTCCAAAATTACAAAGTGCAGCTGCACGACCGACGCAAAACGACAACTGATAATATAAATAGGCATAATTTAAAAACAATAAAATCAGTTACCGTGACACAGGGTGTATTTCACGGGGATTTTTGAATTGTATGAAGAATGCTCTTCACAAAATAAATGTCACTCCATTAACATAGAGTAGGCTTGGCTTAAAATGCAACACTGCCATCTAAGGGCACCTATTTATGCCTCGATAATACTGGTTCTATTTCCTTCCGCGGTCAATAGAACGCCGTTTTTAAAAGTATAGGCGCCCGTTTGCAAGCCCCAAGCTTTGGTTTTTTACTTATTCGTCTGCATGTAATTCGTAAAACTTCGATGTTCTACTGCACCAGGTCTGTGAGGGCAAAATCCACAACGGGTAGAAATCCTTCTGGAATTCGTGTGTTTGTTTTGTATGCATAATCGACCACATTAGGAATAATCATCGCAGTCAAAGGTACGGAAGGAATATGAAATTTGAGGTTGCATAATCAATTCGCACACTATTCCATATAACCAATTTGCATGATTGCATCATATGGTCTATTGTCCCTANTGCAATAAAACTATCACGACTTTCTATAGGGGAGATGCGGTACCGATGCATCAATAATTGCAAAATCATCTCTGGCCCTCAAATCTTCAGCCGAGAATAGCAGATCTTTTGCTNTCTCAACACTTTGATACAAGCTCTACCTATCGCGGACATGTCCATGAATATCCGCCTTTTCAAAAAATATTTATAAACGTTTAAAATGTGTTGCTCGAACGTGTCATCGGTCCCCATCCGGTGGGTCCAAAGGCACATGACCATGGGATCTATGAGAAATACGCTGAGAAACTCCAATTTGTTAACTTGTTTTGTTGTGTATTATAAGCTAAGGTACAGCAAGCCAATGAAGAATGTTTCGACGCGAACCTAAAGAATAAAATAAATTTTATCAACTCAAATGTTGGCATAAAATCATGTTTTGAATTACGCTCAAACTTACAAAATTAATGCCACATACATATTACCCGCAAATCGACATTTTGACTTTCAAATACCTCGTAATAGCGATAAAACACCACAGGTAACTGTGATTTACAGCCTATATATATGTAGGCGAGTTTATGTTGATAAGTGATTAGTTGGTCCATCTACCGGTTTTTGCTTGATTTGGCTATGGTACCATAGGTCCCCCATCCCATAAATATTGTAACTGACTTGAAAATTGCCCACTCAGGGATGATATTGATTCAAAACATATGTGCCATTATATACCCTGATACAAGCCCTATACTTCACATAAAAAATTATGGGGGGTTTGTTAGTCTGAAAGGTGGTATAGAAAAATGCAAATGTCGATCCAAATTTACTTTACACCCCCTATAAAACGTAAATCATTCGTCACAGACCCCGTAACTCACGCAGGTCGAATTTCTTTGCATGTGAGGAAAGATTCTGCCAGCATGTAATTGTAGACAAATTCACGGAGTGTAATCATGAAATTATCATGGAGAATGTTTCAAGTATTTCGGTCCCAGTGATCCATCGGTACCACATCTCCCCTATAGCACAGATTTCCGCAAAGCTGTCGATTTTATACATAACGACACGTGCTATCGGGAAATTAACAATTCAATTACCAATTACCATATCGCCGCAGGCTCCGGGTCGAGTGTGTGGTATTACGCAGTAGAGATCGTGGTAGATACCGATTACGGATTGCCATCATCATGCGGAGAGATGATCCGAAGTAGAAATGCAAAGAATTTCAACCTAAGACACGTTATAATGGCGTGAAAGTTTGTAATGCATGAAAAAGGTTCATAAAAAAGAAACTACCAAGGTTCGTTTGTGAACGCGAACATCCAAATTTCTGAGGTTCACACACAAAACCAGAACGCGAACGTCGCGTTCACACCATCCATATACACTACTAACAGGCGGAATGTTGGAAAATATATTCTGAGTTCGTGATAAAGGGTACATTTCTCTCAGTTACTTCAATTATACCAATTTCACTCAGAAAAGTGATGCACACATCTCCAAAATCTACTTTCTACTTCCAGGAAGGAAGTAGTTTCAACTAAGAAGTATAGAAGTAGAGGTGAAAGTGTCTAAAACTATAAACACTTGAGTAGATAGAGTAGACTTGAGTACTCTGGAAAAGCAGTAATTACTGCGTTACCATACCTCTGATCATCGTGGTTGTCATTGCGGTAATGATCGTTTTATTGTATATTTTCGCGTTACACTTGCACGGGGGGAATCGATGAGCTAGATCCGTGTAATCACATGCATATTGATCATTTACGCTCAGCAGAGTTGAAACTCGTTCAGGTGCGCATAGTCTATAATCGATATAGTAGTAACCTCTTGCTGTTTATGTCATTATAGACGATTATTTGTTGATTGTGAATCTATTCAGTACCCGAGATCTATTTGGCAATTGTAACAACGTGTTGGTGCACGGTTATGAAGGCATACCATGTTTTTAATCGTTGGATTCGATAGACTGAATGATAGTTTCGGTATATGATGTCGGACTGAATGCTCAAGTGCTCATGCTCATGCTCATGCTTACAGGAGAGAGCAAGCACAGGGTTGCGACTTGGATATAGGATTGACAGATTTTAGTTAAGATGGAAAAAGATTTGGATAAGGAGTTTTGCGAAACTTCATTGGGAACTGGATTGCCATGAACTGACGAGTAGCATTTACGGCATTAGTGCAGCATTTCTGAACCTAGAGTGCGAGAAGGATGATCATTTGAGAAGGTTACAAAATGTATAAAATGTTCTTACTTGGTTAATACGGATTTTCAACCACTCTTTGACTGTTGACTGACTATAGGGGGTTGTAATTCGGTATTCGGATCGATGTTTCGTTGTTGTTCATTCAAAATTTGCTTTTACTTAATCTGCTTGTGACCAAATAAGTAAGCTGATCGTAGCGCCGTATTTAGGACGAGAAGTCGTCAGCTGAAGAGTGCAGGGCGGAACGTTTAACTTCCCGGAATATTCTACTTTGACTCTGCTTTCTAGAATTAGCGAAGGAATCTGATGGTTATTTTCATTGTAGAGAGAAATGCAATGCCGTGATTTAACATGCATGCATTCAGAGCAGCTATTCGGTACGGTGTTATCTGACAGCAGTCATGCTCAGCAGTAACGTCATTCAGGCTTCTATCCGACTCCAGCAATACTGCCTGCGCCGAGACTCTGGCATATATTCATTTATTCATTATTCATATTGTCAAATTATACGTATATCAAGATATTCAACTGGATCCGATTATGACACGTATGGTGTGTAAATGTATAGCAGTCGAAAATGGTAGGGTGGTATGGCGTCTTTTATCCCCTGGGTTCTCCTATATCCTATGAGGACAATTCGCGACCAATGTTGATAATGTAAATAATATATTATGCTGGAGTAGGGAAGTATTTTGGCAGGGTGATATGTCATATAGTGTTCAAAGGGGTATATTGAATGAACTTGGACTGTAGTGTGTCTGATCTTACTGTACTGCGATAGGTCACATTATTGAAACATAAAAAAGACATAAGCGCATTGAAACTCTTGTAATCAGACATGCCACTCCCGACTTTTTCCACCCAGATCTTGGGTTTTCGAGCATCACCTGGGTTTCTGGGTTTTTATCTTTGAAATCTGGGTTGTTTTTAGCATCATGTTCGTCAGGTCATTTTTACGCTCGAAACTTTATCATTAGATTACCAAGATCATAGTGTCGTCAAATGCACGTACTTCAGTTTGCCACTGTCAATAGATTTCGCTGTTATTCAATTAGGAGCTTCTTTCAATCTGTTCAGGTCACGGGAAATGCCTGAAAATCACCCACAGAGATGGGGAGTGGTATTGTTTTGAATTTTGACGCCGCGCGCTTATTATTTCAAAGCATGCGTCGAGCAGAAAATAACATATTTTTGTGAGGTTTGCAGTGTTAACCGAGCCAAATTTATTGTATGAACTGCGGGAATTACAATATCAATGGCTAAAACTTGCTTCTATTACTGTATGATTGTAACTAATGACTGTTAGGTTTTAGTTACACGGCTATCACATAGAAATTTGAGTAAAATATAGCATCTGGGTTTTTCTGGGTCTATTTAGCGTACAAATCTGTTTTTTTTTTCGAAATATCCCAGTGGCATCCCTGATCGTAATTCATTGTAACGGATCGATAATTTAGCGCAGCGCATCATCTGTTCAATAACATCTTTACCGACAGGTTTGAAGCTTGGTGGTAATAAGGTTTAGAGCCTAAGGTTCGATTTTATTACTATGACTATTGTAATTGTATGTAATTCAAACGCGCGATTGAGGCCACATACCCCGGGATTTAAGCTCGTATATTGAGGGATGTCGTCGTCAACTACCCAACAGTAAGTTGATCTTGGAGTGTAGCACTTTTGCATGTTTTTTAGTAACGCAGAGCGGATGTTTATGTGATGCATTTGATCTGTAATCTGAATTCCTAATTTTGAGTTAATTTGCTGCGTATATCTCTCTTTCAACGGACCTTACCTCATTACTTTGACGCAACACGTGACAGCCTGTCTTGTAGACACAGAGACCACAACATTGCGGCGTTGTTGTTACGGGTAGGCTTGCATTCAAGACAAATGATTGTTTAAAACACTTTGTTTAAAACATGTTTTTACCTGACTTATATGACCTTTGAACTGAATGGTGATCTCATGATGCTGACAGCAGAACGTGAAAATGCTGCATGAGTTAGTCCTGGCGAAAGATAATATTTGGTCTGTATAAGTTGTAAGACAAATTTTGGAGCCGCCTTTTAGGCCCTTACTGTTTTTGTATAAATTTTATTGTTCCATCATTTTAACATCACAAGTATCGGTACTGGCACCGCTTTGATGCGGTATTCGAGATACCAGCAGACAAAAAAAACTGGCACTCAGAATTCGTGGGACATATACTAGTGAAATTGATTCGAATTCTTGCCGGGTGGGAGGATCGGTAGATTTAATACAGATGAAAGAGGTGAGCCCGAAGACGTGACAAAGGAAATGGACCATGATGAATACCCTACGCTACGACACAGATAATGTTTTAAATCACCTTGAAGACTGATGATTGTGCAAATCCTTACGTGACGCAAGATGACCAATTTGTGGAAAACATTGACGATAATGTGGGAAAGGTCAAGCAGTTGGTGACCTATGCAGTTTAGTCCGCATTGGGACTCCCCCATAGTCATTTTCGAGCAATCCATTGCGTACGCACGCACCCGCCACCGTATTGTAATTTCAGATGTTAATTTTCGTCTGTAGCTAATCATGACGGAAAATAATAAAACATGGTCCATGCTTTAGTATAAATATGATTACTTTATGTTGATTTTTATGTTAGATGCAACCAATGCGGATCTAAATTTCCAGATAAGCATCAAGATTACGAAAAAAGTTCGGTACCATAAAGATATCGTAATTTCGTATAGCACGCGGTGAGAAATATCGTATCGTGATTTCGCACCGTAGGTTTCTCCGAAATCAAATCGTACCGCGTGACTTTTTGTCCATGTCATGTAGCTGAGAGAGGCTTATAGGCCGACAATACCACACGACACTTCAAGTATACATCAGCCGCGAGATATCGAACGTTGACCTTCACGAGTTCACGAAAGTCTTCTCGCAATCGCACGCATCATTTGCACGATCGTCCAAAATGACACTTGAGTCATACCTAGGGTTGCATTTAAAACAAATGGTTGTTCAAGACACTTTGTTTAAAACATGCTTTAAACCAGGGGTCTCCAACACGCGGCCCGCGGGCCGCATGCGGCCCGCGAGGTCCTATTTTGCGGCCCGCGACCTGATTTGAAAAAAATTCAGAAAAACGCTTAGTAAATCATGTTGAAACGCTAGAATTGATTTCAGTTGAAACATAATGTTGTTGTTTTTCAAAGTGAGCCATTCTATGTGCCCACTATCACTATTACTCACTAGTTGATACGGCTTCGGCATGGTAATATCATTCCATGGATGAAGAATTTGCTGGTCCGAATGGGCATATTGCCTTGACGTGCAATGGCCCACCACTGCCAAGACCGAGACGCCTGCAAAACGACTTCGGGCGCTCCAAAAGACAATGCTTTACGAGGAGATAGTTGTCTAGCAAGTAGGCCTACCGTGTATAGCTAACCCTAATATTGATTCTTCAATCCATGGGTGGCCAATCTGCAGCAGTAGAAGGAAAATTATGCGGCTGTCGACACTTGTAATAGCAACCCTAAGTTTTCGCAGATACCCCCTGCATCAGCTGTATCTGGGAATCTGATCACATTGGCCGAGAAAGGATAAATATTTTATAGTAATATGTGAAACTATACTAATATTTATTGACGAAATTCACTCATGAACATGAAAAATTTTTCGCGCTTCGCGCGACTACAGATTGGTTCTCTGTGGCTCTTTACAACGTAACTACTAACGATTTGGTGCGCATAATAAGCCGATATGGGCATATAGATTAGTTCGGAGTGTACCGGCAATGGACATGGACATGATAACGTGGGTATTTGGCCCCAGCTAGTTTATCACGACTAACCACCGGTATGCGGCCGCAGGCTACATGAGTACGCGAAATGCGGCCGTGAATTACAAAAATGTTGGCCACCCCTGTTTTAGCGGCTCAAGAGTGTTGTCATTGTCAGGTATCGTGTACAGCTCATAGTCCAAAATATAATGACATTGATGATCATGATACCTTTTGTTGTATTTGTGTTTGTTCAATAAAATATTAGTTCTTTTGTGGTGACTATAACCGTCGCCTATGTTAGAAAGCACAGCGTTGTAATAACGTAGAGTTATCAGACGTGGTTGTTGAACTGCGTTGCCTACTTTTATATCGATATTGATGTCATGCGGCCCGCGGCCTCCAGGAATTTGGAAAAGTGGCCCGCGACCTATTTTGAGTTGGCGACCCCTGCTTTAAACAGTGTTTTAAAAGAAGGCCTTTAAAAATTGTGTTTTTTTCAAGTTGCAAATTCATGCCATAATCGTGTAAATACTTTCCAAAAATCATCCGATATAGCCAACAAAGGGAAGGGATGGTTGGAACAGACTTGGACAACTAGAAAATTTTCAGCTTTTCCGAAGTAGATTAGAATTAGAATTAGAGCAGCACAAGTTTTTCCAAATTAGATCAGAATTATAAATAGAGCAACACAGCTACATAGTAGGGATGTTGTGAACGTGAGGTTCACGTTCGCGTTCTGTGTGTGAACCTCGGAAATTTAGAGGTTCGCGTTCACAACAGAACCTTGGTAGGTTCTGCACTGTGAACCTTTTGGTAAATTGTAATTTTCACTCCATTATAAGATCTTTGGCTCAAATTTATTGCATTTCAACTGCGGGCCACTCCATGCATGGTGGTGACAGCATAAAAAAAATCAACACTAAACGAGCATGCACCATGCACCTCGACAACCTTAAAAGTTTTACTTGTTTTGTTGCAAAAAAATTCTCGGAATATCCAGCTTTCCGTTTGTGAATATTTAGTGACTCTCTGCTGTGAGCCTGACCCGCAATCGATATACGTAGTCAGCGAATGATGCTTAGTCAACCAACCAATGACATTGCTATCGTTTTCTGATGTAAAAAATCGAACGGTCGTACTGGGTCAATCTTGACTTCATATCTTTACTGTATCATTAAAACCAAATCCGTGCGATTAAGGTGCGTGCTACTGCTGCATAAGTTGTTGTTTGTGGTATCGGTAGCGAGTATAAAAACCCGTTGTACACTCTGCTCAATATCAATGTACTATACTCAGACTCCGAACACATTGGCCGGTCTGGCTAAGACCGTTAAGGCGTAAGCTTATATTCCTTGGTAAGTCCTCGTCGAAATTGTTGGCAAAGCGACGGAATGTACTGATTTTATGCAATTATTCTAAAATTATTCTAAAACGCCGATATGTACTTCAGCATTGTGGCATTATGTGGGCCGAATCTTCGCTAGGTAT